>PVJX010015370.1:0-42697 GCA_004027295.1 Dolichotis patagonum | reverse complement strand
ACAAGTAGAGACTCATGCATGTGTAGAGCTTATAAACAGTTTACAAGAACCAACTATATAACACATGTTGAAATGAACAACTACTTTTAAGAAAAAGAGACACTACAATACCCAGTGCTGATTCCATAATGTCATGATGTGAAGTCCAGCAAAACTATCACTTTTTGTTCAAAGTGATCTTAGCTTGCTTTGCCTTGTTTAAGTTCAACACACATTAAGGTATGGACATCTGTTTTGAGGAGAATGAGAGACACTATGACAGCCATTCTTGGCTTCCCTAATGTCTGGTCTTGAAGACCTGAAATGCCCTCCTCATCCTGCTCAGATCAATTCCATACCAGGTTGCTTCATGTGAATTCCCTGTATGTGACAATATGGACAACTATTTGGAAGAAAACAAGAGTCAATATGATAGAGAGTGAATATCTCCGATTGTCTAGTTTTGAAATTTTTGTCTCTTACATTGCTTTCTTGTGATCCACTTTGCTCTGTTTTGTTGTGTTTAATTTTACCCTATTGATATAATTGCATGTATATTTGCATGGGTAAGATGGATGACCATATTGCTGTTTTTGTCAGATCATGGAGCAGAACTGTTAACAGTCTCACTGTTTGAATGTCTACTTTACATGTTTTACCTTTGTACATTGAACAACTATTTCCAAGAAGTCAGTATGTAATTTGTCAAGCAATAATTTCTTAGGTTTTTTTGTTGTTGTTCTTTTCCTTTTTTCCTTGGAATACTGTATTGTTGCTACCCTTTATTCTGTTTTGTTTTGTTTTGTTTTGTTTTCTCTTTAAATAAAATTATTAAAAAAAAAAAAAAAACCTCCAGGTCTCCACACAGAAACAGGAAGCCCCGGCCGACACTCAGGACCCAGCGTGCTGCTTCCGGACTGAACCCTGCTTGGTCATGGTGTGTCCCCTTCTCCACGTAGACCTGGGCCGCTGGTGTTTTCTGAAGGGTTCTGCAGCGCTACTCACTGGGCCGCTGTTCTGTACTTTTCTCCTCAGGCTGGGTCTGGTTTTGATATCAGAGTAACACAATCCTTCCAGAAGGAGCTGGGCAATGACTCATACTACTCTTTCGGAAGATTTGCAAAGCGCTGGTGTTAATTCCTTGAATGTTTCGTTGTCTCACCAGTGAGACCACCTAGTCTTGGGGTTTCTTTGTGGGAAGATTCAAGTTTCTAATCCACTCTGGGCTTACCACAGGTCTGTCCAGACTTTGCTCCCTTCTTCCTTCGGTTTGGATGGTTGTGTCTTTCTAGGAACTTACCCCTCTCACCTGGCACCACCTAGCAGGCATCAGCATGCTATTTTTTCCCTAGAATACACTTACCTATTTTTAAGTTTTCCCCGAAATCGGTAGTCAGGTTCCCCATCTCGGTGTTGACTTTAATACTCTGAGCCATCTCCCCGCCCCTCCAGCCTGGCTCAGCAGGGCTTTTCCCAGATGCTCACGGTGCCGCTGAGAAGTCCCCTTCAGCTTCTAAGGTGCTGGGTCACTGTCACCCCGCACTCCCCACAGCAAGGAGTCAGTCTACACCCACCCACCGTGTGGTGAATGCTACTCAAGAACACCCATGTCAATACACCAAAGGCCCATCGTTTCTGTTATAAGTAGAGCAGTGGCATTTGATTCTTTTAAACTCATGCGCATATGTCATTTTAATTTAAAGATTTCTAAAGTGAAAATAAGAGGCCTGTCTCCTCAGCAGCAAAGTCTCTGCTATGAGAACTAGCGACCTCTAAAGAGCATAGCCACAGACTCAGAAGAGCGCGCTCAGCTGGGGCCCGACACGGAGAAGCACCGGGAGGACTCGGGCGGGCGGGGGCTGAGTCAGGTCCTACCCTGCCCGGTGTGCGGGGCGCAGGGACCCTGATGGGAGAGCAGCGCTGACCGCACAGATGGCCGCTCAGCGGGCAGGAAGCAGAGGCAGGCGGTGGAAGTCAGGGCCCGCAAATGTGACTTGTGATAAAAATGGGTACAGGAAGAGGGATTATTCGACAAACATTTTTGGGACCTTTAAAAAAGAATAAAGTCGGATCCTTGGCTCACTCTTACTATGGAAATTAATTCCAGATGGATAAAATATTTAAAAACAAAACATAAAATCCTAAAGTGATGAGGAACAATTCTGAGTAAAACTTTTAATAATACTGAGGAGGAGTGATTCCTTGGAACCCACTTCCTTTTTTGTTAAATATTTCCCCTCAACTTCTACTGAGCTGATTTTTTTGTTCAGGCATTACTATAACTCTTCTGTCATATACCCTTTTGCTTTTATGAATAAAATCTCTTTCCAATTTGAAATTAATGTTAAATATGAACTTTATGAGGACCTCTTTGTAGTTCATTTTGGGGCTTGACATAAGGTAAAGACCTAATTAATTCATTTGCAAGCCAGGTGTGGTGGTACACGCCTGTAATCCCCACACTTGGGAGGCTGAGGCAGGAGGATTGCCGTGAGTTTGAGGCCAGTCTGGGCTACATACAGAGTTCAAGCCCAGGCTGAGCTGTACACAGAGACCTATTTGAAAATTCATTTTCGGATAGTTGATTACATGCCCAGCACTACCTGCTGTGCAGTCAGTCTGCCTTTCCCAGCTTGGTAACAAGCCAGCTTTGCCATTTGCTGCAGGAGAGACTCTGCTTCTCCACCCACACTTACATCTCCACCTGCCTTTCCCAATCCCCCCGTTCTGCAGAGGAGGAAGTGAAGAACAGGAGGTGCAGGCTTTGCCCCAGGCCCACAGCTGGTGGAGGGCAGAGCCGGGCACCGCGTGCCCTCTGAGCTCGTCGTGCTGCGCCCAGGCCTCCTGCTGGACTGAGCTGGCACTTTCCCTCCCTCCTGCCCGCCCCGCTCTGCTCAGGAAGGGCAGTGGGCCCACCCCACTGGCCATGGCCGTTCCTCCTGCTGTCTATAGGTCACAGCCCGCAGAAGCCAAGGCCAGCGCCACTGGGGACCTGGCCCACCCCCTGCTGCTCAGAGAGGGCCCATGCCCAGCCACTGAGGCTGGCGCTCAGCCGGAACCCAGGAGGACATAAGCTCAGCTACTGGGTCTGCATCCAGCTCTGCACCTGCTGGGCTGAGGCCCCTTCCGTGCCTCAGTCCCCATCTGGGACCCACAGGGTCCACGCAGGTGGACAGGCTGATCCCGGGGACGTGCTCGGCACAGTGGCTGGAAATGTGGGCTGGGCAGGGGACCCACCACCCACACTTGTCAGGTCAAAGTGTGGGGATCTCGTCACGTTCATGCTGCGTCTTTCAACAGACCCACTTTTTCTTATTCATACTGAAATCGGCATCTTCATGAAACATCCCGCCTGGTTGCCAGACTTGTCCTCTCTGCCCGAGTCCTTGCCCGCTGGGAGCTGAGCGCAGGTGTTTTGCAGCGGAAGCAGCGGGGACCAACTGCAGATGGCCGGCTTCCTGTTTACCCTGTGTGTGGGGATGCAGAGTAGCGCTCATGAAGAAGGGTTCTTTTTAAATATTATTGGGCAGAAATAAAAATAACAGGCTCCAGAGACGGAGCATTACTGTGGCCGCATTTTTATCTGCTGGGAAGCTGATTGACTATTCATCCTACTGCACTTCCTCTTGGGATAATACAAATCTCAGCATGAAACAGCTCATAATTCAGGGTCGGGCTGGTTTCCCTCGAACCACTCTGTCCTGAGGTTACGGTTCTCGAATCAAAAGTACCAGGACACATCTTGAGAGACCCAGGTTCTCATGAAAGAAACTGCCCAGAGAGAGGTCATGCTCTTCTCCACCCACAATTATGTCTCCACCTGACTTACGTCTTCCTGCTGCTACCTCAGTTTCCTCACAAGACAATCTAGGATGTTGTGAGCTTAGTACATGCTTAATTTTGTAACTCTGACAAGGATGCTGTGGAGATGTGCTAGGGCCCTCGTTTGTTTGTTGACCGGAAGGCTGACAACCCTGAGATGGGTCACTGTATTGGTTCACCGGTCCCTGTCACCAGCACATGCCACAGATATTTTACTGGGCTCCAAAATCCAAGCAGATGTGTCCACCGGTTTTCCTATCTACCTTACACCCAGAGAACTGCGAGGGGTTCCCCAGCCATCTACTCCCTTTCCTTCTAGTTCCATTCTTGGCTGTAACGGGCCTTCCTGTAGGTCCGAAGCATGCAGCCATGGAAATCAGCAGCTGTGTCCCAGCCAAAGGGGCCCAAGCACCTAGCCAGCCTCAGTGGCCCGGAAGAGCTCACCCCGTCAGGCAGACTTGCTGAACCGACTATGGCATCTGTCTGTACACCAAGCTCACGCATGCACACACCACACGCCCTTGTCCAATGTGGCTCGGAGCAGCAAGGACCCAGTGGAGCTCACCGTCTCCGGAGCAGGTCACACATCAAAGCTCTGAGGTTCAGCTCATTCTTGCGCTGCTGCCTGGGCCTCCGCAGTGCTGGGATTCCCCCCTGAAAAACGTGCGTGTACATCTAGTGTGCCACGGGTCACTCTCGTCATCCTGGCTTCCGGGAGGCTGGGTTTTGTTCAGGGCCTGCAGAGGTCATGGGCGCCTTATAATGGACACTGTGTGCAGCCTGCCCTTGTCTCCAGGTAGTACCCATCTTCCAGCTGCTGTGAGTGGCAACTGGAAGAACTCACAGCTACTCTTTTCCAGAGAGGTGACGTGGGGACAATGACAACGTCCTGATCCAGAAGGCCACGACCACCACAAGGCAGCCAGGAGCAATGCTGCAGCCTGGGCCCCAGGGGGGAGCCAACTTTATGGTTCCGTTCATGGTCCACAGTCCGGGGGAACAGGCTGGGTTGGTCCAGCCAGGGTCACCTCAGGTCAGCCCTTCCTGGCTTCCCACGGCAAATCATTATCACAGAACCCTCCCATCTCAGCCTCTGCCTACAAAAGCCTTCTCCTTCCATGACCCAAGGGGACCCATCTAGACTCTCTCCTTTAAACCACCCACCTCCCCTTAGATTAAGCAGGTAACTGACGATATGCTCACTCCAAAACCATCAGGACAGCCACTGTCCCTCCACTCTGTGCTCTCTAATGACAACATTATGGGCATTCACCAAACCCAAGTAAATAAACTTAATTGAACTTGGATAATAGACAAAGTAAACACACTATGCGATTCTAGTTTTAAAAATCCACTCAGACATTAACAATAAGATGTTATTTATTCATTGGGAAACCACAAGAAAATAAGAAACTGAAAACAATTTCCCCAAGTAACCACACCAGTCAGCAAAGACTTCCTTCAGGGGGCAGAACAGCACCTGGATTAATGACCATTGTACAGCTATCTTCAGCTGGAGAGCTCAGATTTCACCAAGAGCCACAAACACTGTCCACTGCTGCCCTTGAAGTGTCAGGCTCATGTCACTGATTTATGAGCCAGGGTGAGTCCCTGTGTTCCGGTATACTGGGAATTTTCGTGCCCACCTCCCATTGCAGCATGTGGAACACTCAAAGAGAGGTGCTCAGGAATCCGGATTTAATCAAGTTGGTAATGCTGGCAGCTGTGATGTTGGAGAAGGCGGTCCACTGGCACAGCTCAACTCCCTGGGTGCTGTGCTATTGTTTCTGCACCCTTGAAGGTCAGCACAGCAGAGAAGGCAAAGATGTCTTCATGGGGTTTGACAAAGCTGTTCATTTTAAAACACCCTTTCTGCTTTACTGATGCTTCACTGATCACAATTTGCATGCATTTGAATCCTCTGAAATATTACAACATGATTAGGCTGATCAGCACATGTGTCACCTCACCTAGCTGTCATTTGCAAGCCTGTGTGTGTGCACGTGTGTGTGCATTGAGAACACTTAAGACTGGTCTATTAGCAAATTTCAAGAATCCAAATATATTCTAGTTTTTCAAAAACATTAAAATGATTAAAAAGAAGTTTTTATAAACCCCACACCCAGTTCCTCTTATTATTAACATCTTGCATTAATATGGTCTGCTTTTCACAACTACAACAGTACCATTATCTAAAGTCACAGTTTATGCAGATTTCTTAACTTTCCCTAACATCCTTTTTCCTTTCCAAGATCTCACCCAGGACCCACACACATTCAGCCTTGTGTCATCCTAGCCCCTTCCTGACTGCATCAATTTCTCAGATTTTTTTAGGTTGGATGACTTTGACAGTTTGGAAGAATATTAGTCGTACATTTTGGGGACTGTCTCTTGATCTGTATCATTCTGTGATGTTACATCTTAGTTAGCCTGGCTTCACGGTTTTGAGGAAAAAAACTAAAAGGCAAATTGCCACCCGTGATACCAAGGCCACAGCAAGGATTCAGACCGTCACCACGACTTCTCACCGTTGGTGTCGCTCTGGACACCTGTAGGCAGGTGTTCTGTCTGGTCTCAGTGGTGTAAAGTGACTCTTTCTCCATTTCATACCATTCCCCTTACAAAGAAATCACTACACCCAGCCTGCCCACACTTACTGAACGGAGATTACGTCCTACCTGCTTGGGGCAATGCATCCATTATTTGGGATTCTTCTGTGTGGGAGAGTTTCTTAGTGTCATTGTGAAAATAACGTGGACCTTGCAGAACCCTGAAAGAGTGCTGGGGAGCCCTCGGAGGCCTGCCAGCCACGCTCAGCACCACTGTGCTACAGTGCAGCAGAGAGGGACTCCTGGAGCTGAGGCGCTGTACTTGGCACACAGCTGGGTCTCCAGGGTTCCCTGGAGAGACCTGTGACAGGACAACCGCAGTGACTCACTAGACAAACGCAAGCCTCTGAAGGTCAGAACCCATCAGGGGTGCAAGTCTGATTCTCCCGCCAAGCGAGCAACCCAGGCCCACCCATGTGCTGCTGTGGGGGTGGGAAATAAAGGAAAGGAAAAGCGTGACATGAATATCCCTGGTGGCAGCTTTGGTGACTGTGCATTCTGTCCCTCTAACCCTTTGGGACTAGATGGAGAGACACTGAGCATGGCCCCCACATTTTAGTAAAGTCAGTCCCACACTACCTAGCGCTCCCCTCTCCCCAAGAAGGAATGAGGGGACCTTCTGTTACAAATCAATGAGATACACTTGTATAGTGGGAGCCAGATATAACAGGGCATCAGTGGACCTGGGTGACACAGCAGTGGACTCTCACACACCCTCACATACCTGAGGACCAAGTGGCCACCCACCCTGTCAGCTCTGGTCACCTTAACCAGGTGCATGTGTTATCTTCACCCAGGAACAACCTAACAGGGTCCACTCAGATCAGCTCATGTATCTCTTAGCTACTGCCTGTAGCTTCAGACAGTGCCCAAGCCCTTTGGAAATTTCACTTCTCAGCACTGTGCCCCTCAGATGCTGGCCTGCTGCATTTAACTATTACTTTGGTCCTGTCCTTCCTGCCTTTCTATTCTCCTATTCCTCCCTTTTGTCCTGTCTCATTGTATCTTGGGAGTATGTAAATTGCATTTTTATTTTTACAGGGGGTCACAGCCAAGAGTTTGCCTTGAGTCTCAGAAGAGACTTGGGCTTTTAAGCAATGCAGAAACTGTTAACTTTGGAGATGGACTAAATGTATTTTGCATAATGAAATGAGCATGAGCTTTGGGGAGAAGGGTAGAGCAGATATTGTTGTTTAGATCCCCAAAACCTGTCTGATCAGGGTGGGGGTCTTTGGAAGGTGATTGGATCATGAAGGTACAGTGGATTGACCCATTGATGGATTCAAAATCTAATGGCATTGAGAGCTGGTGGAAACTTGGGAGATGGAGGCTAGCTGAAGACTGTAAGTCATGCGGGCCTGCCTTCGAGAATTATATCTTGCCCACAGCTCCTTCATCTCTGATCCTCCCACTTTATTTCTCTGTTTCTTTGTTGCCATGAAGCGAACAGCTTTCCTTTTCCAAGAGAGTCTGCTGACCATGGACCAAAACCTGTGAAACTGTAAGCCAAATCAAACCTTTCCTTTCTTAAGTTGTTCCCCGGTATTTTGTCACAGCAACAGAAAGCTGACTACTGCAATCCCAAGCAGCTTAACTGCAGTCACTTGTTACATCACTTTACACTGATCATTCCAATCTCAGGTTACCATTCTGCTCCCTCTTTCTGAGTATTTATTGAGATGCTCATTCATCATTGCTTCAACCTTTCTGCAATACCTGCTCATCCTCTGTCTGCTCGATGCCCACTTTGGCCATTCAGCATTACTGCACATTTGCATGTCTCCACTGCTACAGTCTCAGTGACTGGGGTAACCTACCAAGCTACCAGCAGAGTGGGAAGTGGGGTCCCTGGGCTCAAATGAGTGGTCCGAGTTCGCATGTGCCACTCATCAGTCTAGGGAACCAAGACTCTCCTGGTTGCTCTGTGTGTCCTTCTAGAAGGGATTCCTTCTCGCTGACTCCCTTGGCAGTAGACTTGCAAACATGCTAACTCCATTAACTTTACCCATTAGTTGAGTCATACTTAAACACATGGTGGTACACAGTCAGTATCACCGAGCACCAGCTCAGATATTTCAGGAAATAGCTTCCCTGCCCACACCAGATGCCAGTGGAGAATCATGAGGCCTGGAGAACCAGTGATCAGGACAGAGCAGAACCAGACTTCCTGTGAATTTCCATCTGGGCAAACGCTCAAGCATTGAGGCTCTCAAAGCAATAAGTTTTAAATTTTATTTTTAATAAGCAAATGCAATTTTTCAAATAAAATTTTATGAAGAAAATACATAAAACAGATAAAGGAGCAGCCATTCAGATTAAGTGAGAGATGTGGAGATTTAATCAGTTCCCCAGCCTCTCTCCCTAAATAACCCCAGAGGTACCACAGTGGAACCAAATGGCCCATGAACACCTAAAACCACTGTCCTGGGGGTCACAGCAATTCTCTGTGAAAGGCCACCGAGCAGAGCGAAGGCGGACACAGCCTCAGCTGATCACTTTCTCCAGAGGCATTTCCCAGGCCAAGAGCCCTTTGGCCACAGTGTCCTCTCTGCACGCCAGCATGGTCCTGAGACCACAGAGGGTCAGAGGCAGGAAAGGCCACATCATTTTGGATTCTTTGACTATGAGCAATGGAAACTGATTCTAGTTACCTCAAAAAAATATTATTGGATGAGTAGAGCTTGGCTCGTACATTTGGAAGATCACTGAAAAATCAGGCTTAGGTGGGGAATTAGGGAAATTTCAAAAATCTAGATAGTAGGAGACAATCAGCTGGATATTCTCTCTGGGATGACTCAAGTCCTCTGTGGAAGAAGTGAAGGGGACCCCAAAGACTCTTAGATGGCCAAACAACAGCTGTCCAACACAGAACTGTCCAGTACTTGAGATAAGCCAAAACTCAGACTTCTAGTGCCCTGTGTTCCAGCTCTACCTGCCCGGACAGTGCTGCAGACTTGTGGATAACATCTAGATCATTCCACAGCAGGGTGCCACAAACTCTCCCAGCCAAGACCCACGTGCTTCCAGCTCTGACCTCAGTCATAAATCTGCTCTTGAGACTTCTCCAGGCTTAACTCCCCCACTCTCCACAGGTATATGTTACTGCTCCTTCTACCACCCCCTAGTTCCTTTTCCCCAGACCCCACAGACCTTCTACACACGCCTTCTGGGAGGGAGGCTGCTCATCTTCTCACTGGTGCCACCTTGCATTTCCTATTTGCCACCAAGGCTGTCATTCTTGGCCCTGTTAAGGTGAGCGCCTCTGTCTATCAGTACCTAAACTAGGGGACCTATGATCAAGAATAGTGAGGGTACTGAGGGGCCAGAGGAGCAAAGACAAAGTGCCAAAGTTCCAAACAATGAGAGAAGTGGTTGGGACTCCAGTCCAGGGTCCAGCCACTGGGAGAGTGTCTTAATTACCTTTAACTTGTCACTGAGACAGAATACCTGATGCCCAAAGTTAGGGAAGGAAAAGTTTATTTCTTACAGTTCTGAGAGGTTTCAGTCCATATTCAGTTGGCTCCAAGGCATGATAGGGCTGCAGTTCATGACAGCTGCAAACAGCAAGGCGGGAACCAGCAACAGAGAGACACACACCTTCTTCCCACCACTACATGGTATGCTGGCTCCACCCCTAGGCGGGTGTAGCATTCATACCACCAATCAGAGCACTAGACAATGAGTCAATCACAAATGTTAGATTTGGTTGAGTCCATAACTCATTAAGCTTGGGGGCCACTGACATATAAATCATGACAGAGAGAAAAATGGCAGGACTAGCTGAACGTGTGGTCCATGGCTCAGAAGTGGAAAAGGTAAACCAATGGGATGAGGACCAGATGTGAGTCCCTCAGACCACCATCCTCACCTGAGGGCTGTGGTCTGCACCCCACTGACAAGACAGCCCTCCTGCCCATCACATGCCTACACCACCAACATAGACTGTCCAGAGAGCTGCAGGCCCTCCTGCTCAGAAACCTTAGTCTCTGATCCTCTCCTACTCAAAATTACTTTTATCCCAAGTGACCATTCAGTTTCAATGTTACTGAAATTGATGGGTTCTGTTTGCATAAAACTCAGCATGAGGCCTCCCCCAGCATGGCGCCGGGCTTTAGAGCAACCCGTGTCCCTGTAATACTGACTTCCGCGTTCTTCTGCCGAGCCCTATTTAAACTTCTTGCTTTTCGTGCAAGTGCCAGCGTTCCACCAATCAGCTGTCAATACGTCATTCTGCCCCTTCAAACCCCACCCCCTGTCAAACCTAATAAAAGCCCGCCTTCTTTGCTCCAGAGGGAGCTCACGCTCTTCTACAGCACTCCCACGCCCGCAGTAAAGGCCTTTCTCTTTTTCCTGCCTTTGCTTCTCTACTGCACCAAGAAAACCTATCAGAAACCTTTCATTCTATGTCTCAGAGCAGCTCTGGGTCAGAAAACATCCTTCTCTCCACTTGGGGTTAATGACCTATGTCCTATGTTAAAGACATCCCCTTTAAGAAACAGAGGGCCTCAGTTCATCAAGTGGCTCAATGGAGGTGCAGTATGGACAGTGACGGTTGGAAATAGCAACCTAAAGAAACAGATATGAGTCAGCTGTGAACAGAGGCACTGAGCCAGAGGGTTAGATTTTGCCTCTTTTCACTGCTGCCAGAATAGATGAGACATCAACTAATATTTGTTGAATGAATGCATGTATGAATGAATGAATGAATGGTTTTAGAACAAAAAAGTTGGGTAATGATAGATAGTGAGTGTGACAAGGGAGGAGAGGGTGGGTCCTCAGGTAGACACACTGGTTGTGGAATACTTGGTGAACATCGAGAAAGATGGAGAAATTCTCCCCTGGGAGAAGAAGCACAAATGGCAGTAAAAGGAAGGGACAAGTTGGACAGACCACTTAGAGGTGGAACTGATCCCTGGACTAGTGAGCTATGCTGGGAATCACGTATTGATTGCATTTGCAGGCATTCTATTCCCCAGAGTGTACATGGGCTAAGAGAGCAAAAAAAACAAGAAGAAGCATTTAGAATTTCTGGTTTCCATCGCAACCATGACTGGCCATGGCTATTGTCCCTTCTGGCCCCATTACATGAGAGGCCTATCTCTGAGAAAGAGTGACTGGGCCTGAGGTCTGCACCACTGTCCTGAGGTCAGTGGAAGAGGCGATAAGGCTCACTGTTGTGGGGGGCAACCAGTCCCACATGGGATCTTAGGGGTACAAAGGTGCCTTTGAGAACTGGCTCCTGAGGGTCAAAAAAGTGCAGCACATCTGTACCAGCCTCATCCCAGATGGAGCACCCCCAGAGGCATTGCTATCCCCACACTCCTAGGTGCCCCCTTATCCTGGACAAGTGGGGACCTGTCACATCCACAGCACTGGAGAGAGTGGAGGACACCCAGGCTCCGTGTAGGAGACCAGAGATGTCAACCAAGTGTGAAGGGAGACCCCCATTGAGCTCGCCACCAGCCATACTGAGGTGAATGAGACCAAAAGGATGTGGGGAGGACCCCACAGCCAGCTGACCCCAGGCACTCCTCCGGGCCACACCTCACCCAGCCCAACCAGGATGGGTTCTTCTAAGTGGCGGCTGAGCCAGCCTCTTAAAGGACCTAACACACAGGCCTCACGGAAGGAGGCATTGCTGTGACGGATTCAGAGAGCTGCCCAGCTGCACCTCGTCTCCTCCTTCACCCCCCTTCCAGCGCCCCCGACTCTAGCTAACGCTGGGGAGCTCCAGGTTGCTTTCCTGGTCAGGTGACCTAGACTTGCCCCAGGCTCTGAGCGCTTGGCTTCCTGTCCTTTGTCCCCACCATGTTACTGACAGTGCTGGCTTGGAAGCACTAAGAGGTGAGCTAAGGAATCCCGTAGGCTCCGAGGTCCTTCTCCCCGGGGCAGCCAGAGATCTTGATGATGACTCTCAGTTTCTCCTCCTTTCTTGCCTGCTGATCCACCAGCAGAAGTTTGAAGTGTGCAAGCTGCCCTCCATGAACTCTGTGTCCCTGGAGGAAGCCCGGGGCCCGGGAAGCAGGGTCAGGGCTCCAGCAGAGCCTGCCACCTTGGGGATGAGACCCTCAGATTCTACAGGTGGATTCCCAGAAGCCACCCTCCCGCCTCAGCCCCTCATCGCTCAAGTCTAAATTCTTTAGCTACTGGAGACCTCATGATCACCTGTGAGTTCAGTGTTACAGCCTGGGGTGCAAGACTTCCAGCTGACCAGAGGTGAGCCTGTTACAGGCCACTGCACCGGTCTGTGAGACCACATGCTTCCTGGCAATGTCACACAGGGTGAGGACAAGCAGGTCCGTCTCACAGGCCGTTGGGTCTGAGCAATGGTCTGTGGAACTGCACTGCGGTCAAGTGGGCATTCAGTAAACTCTAGACGGGCGGAGTTGTCAGAGGACTTGTCTGCAGGGAAAGAAGACGTGTGTCGGAGTGAGCGCTCATTTCAGTAAGAGCAAATGCTGTAATGCATGGCTGCAGGTGGCCGGCCCCGCTCTCCTGGGGACAGTGCCATCCTGAGGGCTCGGCATGGAGTCCCACCATAGATTAGCCTTGGTGAGGGCGAACCTACCCTGCTGGCCCACATCCAGCCTCCCACCCTGTGCTGCGGCCAGTCATCCCAAGGCCCCTTGCACAAGCACTAGGACGAGAAAGACGGGGTGCGTGAACCTTTGGCTGTTGAGTGCCCCTTCCGCAGTAGAATCTCCCCAGTGGATGTTGATGTGGGACCAAGGATTAGCCTGTTGGACAGCTGTTCCCACTGGTCCCTCTGTATCCTTTCTCCCCTTGCTCAGAATCCTCCTGTCTTGCATATTCGAGGCGCTGCCCCACCAACCAAGTCTTTCCATCTCTCCAGAGTTCAAGTATTTTCTTCCTTTTCCTCCCACGGGGGACCACTGTCCACCCACTGGTGTGATTCCCTCTCACCACCACCCCTTAGGGCTTCCCTGAGTGTGGCCACCTTTCCCAGTCTGAACCAAGCCTGTGTCACTTCTCCATCCCTCAGCTGACTATGAGACTCTCCCCCCCGCCTTCACCAAGAGGCTGTGGATGCAGGTACCTGATGGTGTGATAGAGGAGGTGACTCGGAGTCTGGCGGATCCTTCCTGCTCTTTGGTGCCTCCCGCACCTGCTCATGCCTGACCCACTGGTACCCTTCCACCACCCCAGGGGCCGCTGCTACATCCCCTTCCTCGGATGGCGTGGTAGCTCTGACACTGCCCACTTCATGTGACAATGGGACCCGAGTCACTTGCTACCTCAAGGCCAGCTGCTGTGGCTCTACCAAGGCCCAGTAACATGCAGGCTGCTCCTCAAAGGGGAAAGCCTACGTGCCACGGCAGGCATGGCTGTGCCCCAGGACGCCAGCGTCCACACCGAAGGCCTCCTGCTGGCCTGCAAGAACCACCACGCCACTTCCTTAGCCACCAAAACCTCCGGCCAGCAGGGCCAGCCAGCCTGCAGGGCGGGGCAGCTCTCACGCAGCTGGGCTGGAGAGCCCACGCCAGCACGGGCCTCAGTCCAAACTGGAAGCCACACAAGCCACTCGATAAGTAGGTCAAAGCTGTGTTCCCAAAAGCAGGATGAGAGATTTCCAGACTCCGAGGAGAACAGCTCAGTTTTTACCTCCCTCCAGGTGGGGGTGGGGTGTGTGAGAGATGACAATTTGTCACTGCGGGGGGAGACCACAGGTTCTAAAGTGATAGGCCTTGAAAATGATGATAATGATGAAGAGGAAGGAGGGAAGAGAGGAAGAAGAGAAGGAAGGAAGGATGGGAAATAGAGAGATGCTAGAAGAGAGATAGATGATAGATAGATAGATAGATAGATAGATAATAGATGACAGGTAGATAGGTGATTGATATATAGATAGAGATAGATGATAGATAGATGATAGATATAGATAGATAGAAAGATAGATAGAGATTATAGATAGAGATGATAGAGATGATAGATAGATAGAGATGATAGATAGATGATAGGTAGATAAAGATGATAGATATAGATAGATAGAGATGATAGATAGATAGATAGATAGATAGAGATGATGATAGATAGATAGATATAGATAGATAGAGATGACAGATAGATAGATAGATAGATAGAGATGATAGATAGAGATGATAGATAGATGATAGGTAGATAAAGATGATAGATAGATGATAGATAGATAGAGATAGAGATGATAGATAGATAGATAGATAGATAGATGTATAAAAATAAATGTGGCAGATGCCCAACTCTTCCAAGGACTCCTCTTCCATTCTCTGGCACAAATGTACCTTCTAAAGGCACCAGGTCCTTGCCATTTTCTGCTCTCATGTGCAATTAACATTGTGACACTGCTGTGGGGGCCTGGTGTGTCACGCCGCGGGTTCCCATGGTGATCAGTGCTGTGACAGGGAGTGGGGACGTTCACAGTGCTTCGGGCTGAGACACAGCTGTCCTGGTGGACACGCAGCCCATGCATTTGTCAAAGGCCACAGAAACTGGCACCCGCAAGACTGAGTTTTACCGTGGATAAATTTTTTACAAATTAACCACAATGTTTATGGACCCAAAAAATGAAATAAAGGTGGTAAAATATGCACCAGACCTCATTATAATTAATAGCATAATAGCCTCAAAGGAGATGGAGCAGAGAAGAGCTAACCTAAGGAACTTAGTAAAACTATCACAGCTGGAGACAAAAAGGAAGTCTATGCAAATACTGTAATCTAGTTAGGAAACCCTTTCTCATGGGAGGGTAGGTTAGCAAGCCCAAAACTGCTTTACACAAATGCTGGGAAGCAGATAGTAAATAGAGTGTAGAAAAAGAGAGCCGGGAGTCTCACTGTAGAGAGACGAGTCACAACACAGAAAAGGGTGCGCGGGAGTCGCTGCTGGGCTGTTCTATTGGATCTGGAGGCATCCTGGATTTCAATGGATAGATACATACAAATGGTAACGGTGATGATGAAGACAGAGAAAACAAATATAGACGTGCCTTTAGGCATGAATTTTTACACATGTATACACTTCTTAACTCTGTCAACTATGGGCTGGGGATTTAGCTCAGTGGCTTAAGTGCCTGCTTGGCAAGCACGAGGTCATGAGTTCGATCCCTGGCGCAAAAAAAACAAAAAAAAACTCTGTCAACTAAGAGGACCCAACAGCAGTGACACCCCAAGGGTAGGGAGCCCATTTAGCACCTGACTGAGTAAATTAACTTGAGATTCTAGGGGAACTGGTTGATGCCAGGTCTGGGCCAGGGAGATACAAACTGAGCTTAAAATAAGGATGTACTCTAAAAGAATGGGGGTGCATTCAAAGGGCCGAGGAGCCAACCAGAAAGAAGTCCCAATGGCCAAAACTAACACAATTAGAAAATATATTAAAAGTAATAATAATAATCATAACCAAGAGTCTCTACTGATATAAACAATGGAATAAATTAAAAAGAAGGGACCATTTTTTCTTCCAGAATAAATAATTGCCACTGGTAAATAGAAAAAATGTAGAAAATACACAATCACTAGTAGAACGACAGATTGATTTTTGTTGCAGGTAAGATCCACCCATGGATGCTAAGATTCACACCCCGAAGTTTGAAGAGAAACAGGATATAATAGCCCCTCATTTTCCTGAAGGGAAGGGCGTCAGGATTCCCCCGAGATACCAAAATCTGAGAGGTTCAAGTCTCTTATATAAAATAACAGGATTTGCATACGATACGAGCCCATCCTCCTGGATGCTTTAAATCATCTCTGGGTTACTCGTGATACCTAATATGATGCATTGCTCTGTACAGTAGTCAGACTGTCTTGTTTAGGGCATAAAAACAAGGAAAACTCTGTACATGTTAAATATTGATGTAATGCTTTTCTAATATTGTTATTGTAGGGTTGATTGAACCTGGGGAGGCAGAACCCACAGTGTTTGCCTAGTGTAAAAATATCCACCAGAGTTCAACCTCTGACCAAGGACAGGAGCCTTGCAGAGGGCTGAGCGCAGGCAGTGAGACGCTCTGGAAAGTCCACGTAACACTGCCACTGTCCTGCCACCAACACCGACTGTGCCCAGCTTCAGGAAAATAGTTTTCGCAGTTGCTCCCTCTGCTGCCACCACTGCAGTCCTGGCAGGGGGAAGCGCAGTCCTAGTCTCTGCTTTCCATGGCTCCTCTTGGGGGCGCTAAGTTCCGGGTCTCTGCTGAATCTGGATGCACTGCGCAGCAGGACAGAAGGTTGGCAGAGGACCGGAGTCCTCCTGCAGGGCAGCAAGCGCATTCCTGAGGTCTCTGTGCGTTTCCGGCAGGGCACCTGCTTGGCTGTGCCTGATCCCAGAGACCGTCCACCTCTGACACACCGTGGCACGGGGAGGAAAGGGAGAGGTCAGCGGCCCACACCGTGGACCTGGCCTCTGCATGCAGAGGACAGGAAGGACAGTCTTGGCTCTTTGTGCTCGGTCCTGGAAAAGTACCGGAAAGAAGCTGAGGATGACCTGCTCTGGGGACGCCCCTCAGTGATGAGGGAACGTGGCCCTACTGAAGAACCATCCCGCTACCCGCCCTGAAGGCTCTGCATGCTCTCTGTGTGCCTCAGTTTCCCAGACCACAGGACTTTAGTTCAGGCAGACAGTGAAGAGGGATGAGTCCTGGGCAGCACAGCGCCTCAGAGGTTGTAATGACCTAGATAAGGAAGTAGCTGTCCCTCTCAGTCACTTTCTCGGTCACCGAGATATGAGCGCCTGCACTCACCACTTGAAGGAGAGGCTCTCCCGGCTCACGGTTCCCGAGAGCTCAGGCTGTGCCCGCTGCTGGCTCCACGGGGAAGCAGCATGGAGGAAGGGCCCGGCGGAACCGAGCTGCCCACCTCATGGAGGCCAGGAAGCAGAGCATGGAGGGAGGGAGGAGGCGGGCGCAACCTTCCAGGCCCACCGCAGGTGACCCGCTGTTCCAGACAGGCTGTTGGCTCATTAACGAGCTAACCCTGGTGAGTGTAGCACCTGGGATCCAGGCACCTGCTAAGCGTGTACGTCTTTGCAAGGACATTTTAGACACGAATCATAACTCTGCCTCCACCCCTAAGGCCAGGGGGGAGAGGAGCACAGGCCTTTCCTGCCAGAGCACAGAGGGAGCATCAGGTCTTCCTCTCCAACCTACGGCAGGGCTGGCGGTGAGGAGGGGACCCAGGCAGGGACAGCTGTGTGACGTCGGGCGAAGCCGTGCAGACCGAGCGGCCGCTGAGTCACACCCTGCTCACGTCTTCTCCTGCCCGTTTACCCCTCCCCACCTGAGAACTTGGTCTGCCCCCTGCATTTGGCTCCTCCTCTGGGGCTCGGCTTCCAGTCTGCACTCTCCACCCGCCCCATCATTACGGCGGATGAGGCTTCCCCAGGCCAGGGCCTTCACCTCTGGAGAGAGACCTGTGTCATACACCGGCTTCCAGCAGAGCCTGCCCCATGTCTTCCTACCAACCTGGCTGGTTTTCTTGGCCTTAGTTAGGGCTTAAATTTGAGCTCCAAACTGTCCTTCTTTCTGCTCTGTTAAGCTGTCTGCAGAGCTGGGTATCTCCGTCTCCAGCTCTGCTCATGCTGGCTTGAATCTCCTGGTAGCCCATAGGTCCAGCATGTAGCAGAGACACTTGCTCTTTAGTGCCGGGCAGAAGTTTCTTCCCACCCCTCGTGCCTTGATTTGTTTATCTGAAACAGGTTCATGGTCTCAGAGAGTGACCACCAAATAACCATAGTGAAACTGGTGTTGAAGAGGGGACCCCTTCCTAAATCCCCACCTCCAGAGGTGAGCTGATTCATGCTGGTTCTGCATGGGTCCCCCAAAAAGTTTGTGCCCTTTAAAGTTAAGGCCTATATAATGTCTAAACATTCCCATCAGGAGGAAGGTTTGGGGTTTCTCCTCTGCCTGCCTCCCACAGCTTCCTCTCAGGGACTCTTTTTATCTAATCTTCCCATGCCTGGCTGAAGCAAAAACATGCCTAATATGAGGGCCAGCCTCAGGACCTGGGGACGCTGTGGAGTCTGTGTGACTCTTTGGGGGTAGAAAGGGCTCCCAAGTCAATGGATCATACGCCATAAACATGAGAACCGGAAACCACAGGGAACTGGCAAGGGCCAGAGCCATGTATCAGAGCCCAGGAGCAGAACGGAAACCCAGGTGGAGACGCAGGGTCACGTGCAGCGAAGAGGTCAGCAGATACCCAGGGCTACCTTTCCTGCCCACCGTTTCCTCCTGTGGCTGGCACACACATGCACCATGAGCCGATCGCTAACATGCGTGTAGCGCACGTGCACACACACACACGCTGCAGTGAAAAGGAGCGGGCTGTGTGGGGCTGCTAACACAATTTCGCAAAAGGCCCTCATGAGACTGGGCCTCTACTAGGACAGTGGCCAAAGGCGAATAAGAGTAAGAGCTCTGTGCTCTTCCCGAGAAAGACTGTTGCGTAACAGGCAAACTCAACTCTAAAAACAGCCGCCTACAAAACCCATGCTGAGGTTCTATAGCATGAGAAGCCCAGCATGAGAATATTTAAGGATTTCTCCCAGCAAGAGCCCAGCGACTGTTCCATCATGTGGTTCCCGGGCTCGGAGGCTTAGAATGTACTCAGAGGTGTGAAGACAGGAGTTTGTCGCCAGGCTGGAGGGCAGAAGATTACAGGACCACAGCAAAGGACACACCCAATCCCAGGTCGCCTTTCAGTTCTCAGCAGGAGTGGACGGAGCACAGATGTGTGGGCAGCGAATCCAGCACGGTGCCCGCTGACCTCGAGCAAGTCCACAGAGGCTGTGCAGGCCCGGTTTCGGCCCAGCTGCCGGGACCTTGGCAGAACACCCTGTAACCCTCCCAGCACGGGGCAGGGGCAGGGGCGCTGACAAAGAGCTGACCCCCATGCGCGAGGCAGTTTCTCTGCACTTCTCGGGCTGAAATCTGCAGCAGGGCCAGCGACTCCTGCCAGCCGCCTGCTCTCCACGGCTGAGACAAGCGACAGAGAGGTGACGTCTGTGCTGCTTTTGCTTATGATGTCTGCGTAAGGAGTGAGCTCTCTGGCTCTGCCGGTGTCTCGGTGTCGCTGTCCCAGCTGAATGCATCAGTGCCTCCAGGACGGGAGGAGGCTACTCCTCCGCGTACGTGGTCACCCTGATCTCTGCTGTGATGGGGTACAAGCCTTGCTGCCCACTCAAGATGCCGAAGGATGTGTTTATAATCTCCCGAGAGGCTTCTGGGTGCCTCCAGGCACCTGCGGCTCTGGGATGAGAGACCTTAGCTTCTCCCCGTGGGGGGATCTTCCTAAGAGATGCTTCCCTCAGGGCCCCAAACACTGCGCTCAGGCAGGCACAGACAGGCGGAAGTACTCTCTGGGACACTGGGACACAGACAACAGAGAATGGTCTGTTTATACGCGCTCATGTGACACAAGTGAAATTAAGCTGAAGCGCTAATTATGTCAGTCGTAGGACTCCAGCCAAGTTAGTAGTTCAGCCCGGACAAGCATCCCGTGTTAAGATGCTTATTTGGAAGAAATTGGGCACTGAGGCCTGGGATGGGGCCATTGGGTTAGCTTGGGCTTCTCTGGGAGCCTTGAACCCCAAGTACCTTTGAAGTACTTTCCTTCCCAGAAGAATCCTTGCCTCGCCTGAGGTCTTCCATCTCTAAGGAACCTGTAGTCACTTCCCTGGAGCCATCATTGCAATGCCTCTGGCCCTAGGGACTGTCCTCACCACCTCTCATTGCTCCAGACTCACACTTCTGATTTGGCATAAGCCAAGCAATAACTGCAGGACCTGCAGTAGAAGAAAATGTGACACACCAAAATCATTGCAGTCATGTGCATTGGCAGGACCCTGTGGAGCGTGTGCCTTCTAAGAGTACCAGGACAACGAGCCCAAACTGTGACTGGGTCAGGCAGGACCTGCCAGTAGGAACAAGTTTACAAGATTCAGAATGTAATGTTCAGGCTCTCACAGATGGAATGGCTTTACCAATTGGCTTTGTTTGTTGACTGAAACTTGGATTTCTTTGTGACCTACATTCACCAAGATCAGAATTTCAGAACTTCTGCCCGAAGCGTGGAGAACAGAATCCAAATGCGTAGGAAGATGGGGCAAAAGAAGCAGGTTTCACTACACAGAGCCTACTGGGCTTCCTCGGGTGGGTCTACGCAGCACTCCGAAGGGACCGAGCACGGGGGTCCTTGGAGGCCTCTGCCACCATCCCCTCTGGAAGTGACAGTGGGAGAAGAGCCCCGCTGTTGATGTGGACTCCCTGCTCTCTCTCCAACCGGAACAAGGGAATCCCAGAGTATCCAGGACCAGGTGACAGCCCGCCCCGTAAAGATCGAGGGTGGTGGAATGGGATGGGCATAGCATCCGTGGGATGATGCACTTCGTGTGGCAGAGAAGTGCAGGAAGGGCTGGCTTATTCAGTGTCCCCCCTGGGTGAGGTAAATGATGTCTGGAACTAGAGACGTGTATCGGTAAGTAAAAGAGCCAGTCTGGAAAGACCACGCACGGTGTGATTCCCACTACACGGCGGTGTTAGTCAGGCAGTCAGGGGTTTCCGGAAAAATGAGACAGATGGACTGGGTAGATGGATGGGTAGACAGACAGACAGACAGACAGACAATAAATGGATGGCTCTAATCTAAATCCCAGCTTAAGCAGTGAGGCACAAGGAGTTACCTTTTACTCTACTGTTTTTCATTATTTATTTAAGCACTCCATCTATAATACGAGGTTTATACTAGGAAGGCCCTGGGTATTATCACTATCGTCATTAATTACCCACAAAAAGCAAGAATACAGCTGACTGTACAAGACACTTTTGAGCATCTTTGGAAACCGAGTAATACAGTGATACTGGACAGCTGCTCATGTTCCTGGATGAAGTCATGAGAGAGAAAGAAGAACTCAGCATGTGGATTCCACTCAGGTGTCACATAAAAGTTCTAGAAGCTTCTAGGGTGCCTGGAAGAAGACTTTTGATCTCCTGCAGATCCAGTGCTGAGCCCAGGCCCTCACCCTGTACACAATCTGTCTGCAGAGAAGGTGGACACTCAGTCTCTGATCCAGCTCCATTTCCAAGAAGGGTCAGGATGTCAGTTACTGGGCAGCTGTTGACTACACCCCATCAGATGAGGGGTGGGGACTTAATGGGATAGACATTTTCTCTGGAAACAGATTTATTTTCCTCCGCTACGCAAACTACCTGTGGACTTATGTGACACCTTCTCCACCATCACTGTGTTCCAGTCAGCACTGTTTCTGAGCAGATGACCAGCAAGCGAAGGGCAGAAATCGGCCCAAGGTCACGGAATTCATGGCTCTCCCTGTGCCCCTCACCATCCTTGAGAACCTGACCTAACAGAATGATGCAGCACAGTCACAGCACCGCTAGGGGGCAGGACCTTGCGGGGCTGGAGCAAATCTCCCCCGGAGGTTTTTTATGCACTGAATCAGGATTCGATGTGATGCTTCTTCTATAATGGGAATCCATGGGTCCAGGAGTCAAGGGGTTGAAACAGGAGCAACACCACTCCCCACCCATCCTTCCCGTTCCCATAAGCTTAAGCTGGGTTTGCCTAGGGATCCTAGCTACACAGTGACTAATGCTTAGACCAGGAGACCCAGTGGTAAGTCCACTGAACTGAGAGTTAAGACATCAACTTTATCGTAGACAGATCAGGCCCGCAACCTCCCAAACGAGTGGACAGTGAAGGCTTAAATAAAGGAGATGAGTGGTATGATTGTAAGGCTCTAGGAGGCTCAAAACCCTCTAGCAGAATTTGAGATTCTGGGGGCTGAGACAAAGAACTTCTCTGGCTGGCCCCTATTTATTTAGTTTTGAAACAAAGGGAGGGAAGACTGAGGAAAACACAGGAACTAAGCAGGACCTTGGGAGTCAGTTCAAAGACTTTCCCAAGTAGTAAATTATGCTAATTTAGGAGAACTAGCTTAGCTCCAGGTTGACATTCCTGGCAGGAATGAGACAGTGGGAGTGAGCTGTCTGCAGCTACAACCACTATCTAGTTAATTGGGGTGGGAGCCAGGTATCCTCAGCTGTGGCCTTATCTTGCCCTTGAGGCGTCTCTGGCATCACAGGCCACTATAGGTCTCAGCCAGGACTAGTGATTCATAGAGGTTCACTTACTGTGAATCTGCTGCCCGTCTCCAGAGAAGGGGCTTAGACCGGGACAGACTCACAAGTGAACACAGAGGGCAAATTGGTTCATTTTAAATCCTGCTCAGAACCACTTCCTACTGTCTCCATCACAACTTCATCCAAAACAGGGAGACTAAGAAACTTTCACAGACATGAGAAGCTGAAAGAGTCATGACACCTAAATGTAATTAGGACAAGAACACTTGTGAGTTGTCCTGGGTGGGACCTTGGAAGAGATACAAGACATTAGGAAGAGCTAAAGAAACCTGAGATGTAAGCTCCCATAATGATAATGTATTAATATTGGCTTATTAATTATAACATCACATGTTGTAAGATGTTAATAGTAGGAGAAAAGGGGCTTGGGATATATGGCAACTCCCTTTCTTGTCTTCATAGTTTTTCTGAAAATCTAAAACCGCTCTGAAAAATAAAGTCTATTAAAAAGAGAATTAACTACTGTTACATCCAATACCGTGGATGAGGCTCAGACACATCATAAGTGAAAGAAGCCGGACACCAAAGTCTCCATACAGTGCGATTCTGTTTATATGACATTCTGGAGAAGAAAAGGCTACGGGACTTTGGACTGGGAGGGGACAAACTGACTTCAAAGAGCGTGGGTGTGGGGGCTGTTCCACATCTTAACTGCAGCGGTATTGCGGCTGAGTATGCATTTCCAAATTCTCAGAACCGTACGCTGAAATGGGTGTGTTCTGCCGTATGTGAATTATTTTCAGTTTTAGAAAGTAAAAGGGTATGAGTTACAGTCTCTATTGCAACCCCTTCTGTGGCTGGCTTCATGCTTCATGCTTTCCAGGGTTCAAGCCTCAGCCCTTGTTCCCATTCCATAGAAAAGATCTAGCTGTGCAAAACCGTCCACAAGCAATAAAGATGTGGTTTGCAATTTCCCTTTGATTGGTCGTGCAGTTCCCCCTACTTGCATCAGGGAGGTTTCAGACAAAATGCAGACACTGGGGCATATGCACAGGGTAATTTGAGAGTGTTAAAGAGGGTGTGGAGACATGTGTCTGATAGGAACTGTGATCACTGGTCAAGGGCGAGACTAATTAGGGAGACTCAGACCACGCTCTCCTCTCTCAGGGCCCTGTGCGTGGCCCACATTGACCAAACTCTGCCATTAAGCAGAGGGCAAGGGGGCCTAATGGCAGAGGCCTCCTGACTTACAGAGAATGGGTCACAGATGAGGACCTGTGCACACCTCGTCCACCTCCACACCCAGCAGACAAAAGATTCTTGAGCTTCCAGAACTCTCTAGAACTTTCTAACATGTACACACACAGCTATCTCTCTAAATATGAAAAGGTCAAAGAGAAAGTGCCAAGAAGTGTGGTGTGGGATGTCAGGGCCAGATGGCTGCTAGAGTCCGGCTGGAAGCAGCCACTCTGTTCCCTGCCTCGGAAAAAAAAAACTTTCACATGCTCTGTTAAATGTTTTAAAATACACACAGAGCACAGGCTTTTTTTTTTTTTTTCTTTTAAGCCGAAGGACAGACTGGTAACCTGCATGCTGCCATGACTTGGGGACCAGTCCCTGTCAGTAGAAATATTCAAATCTCCTGAGTTTGGACAAAAGTCATCAAGGGGTCACCTCCAAGTCTCCAGCATGCTGTGGCCAAAGGAAGGGAGGGAGCAGCCACAGGAGGACAAGCCAGCTCTTCAGACGGGTGTTAGGGGCAGGCAAGACCTCTTGCCTGGAAGGAAGGCCGCCCACAAAGGCCACATGCGCCATGGCTCCCAGAAAGCCACTGGAGCTTAATCCGTGTTTGTGGAATGACAACGGAAACTGGTAAGAGCTAAACGCATGTATGTGAAGTGGTATGATTTTCACTGAGGTCTAACTTTGATTTTGCAGCTCATTGCTTGGCTGGGTCTCCAAGTTTTTCGTCCATATCTGATGGAAATCCTTCAGGAGGTCAAGGAGATACCAGACTCCCAACAAGGTGCCCCAGTCCCCAATCCTCGCATCCCCGCCAAACACTGGCCAGCTCATCCGGCCACCCCCAGCTCCTCCCTGCTGCATGACCACGTGGCCCAGCTGCGTGACAGCTCTGTGGACCCACCTGCTCCCCCTCTGCTCCAGCTCCTGTGTGTTCCTAAGGCCCCAGCCCAGGACCCCACCCTTGGAGTATGTGTGCTCCCCTGTACCTGTGCTCCCCTGCCAGCCCCAGCCCTGGGTGGAGGAGTGATTCTTTCTGAGTCACCTTCCAAATGGGTGCTTCGCCCTTGGCAGTTGAGTGGCAGCACTTGTAAATTATGGTCTCCTCCAAGGAAAAAGTGATCCTGGCAGTGAGAAACAGTCACACATTATTTGATCGAAGGGTGGAGCTGGGCAGGACTGACTGGCTCTCAAAAGGAAAAGCATACAGGAGTGTCCATGAGAGTTGCTATGGCACTGAATTTCTATTTTCAAATTTCACGCAGAGCCAAGCGTGAGTTTCAGCACAGTTAACAAAAGGCCGCGTCTATCGTGGAAGCTGCACAAGGCTGGGTCTGCACCTGAGTGACAGACTGAGGCGGGAGTTGGCATGCCTGGGCTCTGTGGGCCTAGGCTGGCCGGCTGCTCACAGACCTGCACCCAGCACCCAGCACCCAGCACCCAGCACCCCGTACCTGGCACCCAGCACCTGGCACTCTGAGCCCTGAGCCCTGAGCCTTGAGCCCTGGCCCTGCACCCTGCACCCTGCACCTTGCACTCCATACCCTGCCTGACTTCCAGAACCCTCTGCCTGTGCCCCAGAACCCTCTGCCCCAGCGCCACCTCCATCTCCTTCCCACTGACTGCCAGCTCCAGGTCAAAGCCCAAGACCTGGCAGCACAAGCTTTTCCAATGAATGGAATGAATACTGGAGAGAAAAGGGTTAAATGAAAAGAGCACATCAGCTCTAGATCCTCCTTTTGCCTTGGACACACTCGAGGGGCAGCTGAGATCCTTCTTCAGGCCACTCAGGCTTCCGAGTCCTGGCCTCCTGCCCACAGTGCGTGGCGGAGCAGAAGTGCATCCCGGATCCCCGTCCCCAGCCACCCCTGCTTCCCCAGTGTGTCAACTTTCTTCTTGTAATTTTTATTTTAGAGAGAATAAAACCAAGCTAAATAACACAGAACAAAGCCAATCAAAACAGGACAGTATAAGTGACACAGGACTTCAAAACAAGACAATAGGAAACCAACAATGGTTACCATAATGCTTCTCGTTGTCTTCAAAATAGCCGCCCATAGCATCAGACATAGTAAAAATCAGCAAAACAGAACAGAATAGAACCAATAAAAATATAACAATGGATGCAAAAAAGGACTTCAAGAGAATAGTAAATCCAAAGTGGCTACCATAATATATCTTGTCTTTAAAAAAGCTATTCATGCCATTGTATATAATAAAATCAAACAAAACAAAACAGAATAAAATCCAACCCAGCAAAACAATAAAAATGATACAGGACTTCAAAACAAGATGGCAGGGAATTAACAATGGCCACCACCTTCAGAAGGAGCTCCCCCAAGATGCTACATTGTGCATCGTTATCCTCTGAACAGATGATCAGACTACCAGTATTAGACCTGCAAAGTCAGTGAAACACTAAACACTACAAGCATTAAGTTGTGTTTTAACTCAATAGCTATCGTCCCGGCCTGTGTGTTCTCTGGATCGACTGGTCGCTTACAGAGGCAGGGGGTGGGGTGCAGGCTGGCTCTTCTTGTCTCCCAGCTCACGTGCAGAAAGGGGTTGGCTTCTGGTTCTCCCCCAACTGGTCCACGCATGGTGCTGGCTCGCAGGGAGGGCTTGGCCTCTTGTTGGCTTCCTCCAATGTGCCAACTTGACTGAGTCCATGAGCTCCCCCAAACTCAGTTTTCTCATTTGTATAGTAGGCAACCCCATGATTTTGTGGCAGCCCAGGTGCTCAGCATGTCAGCAGGCCGCCAGAGACTCTCCAGCATGGATAGCCCATTGGTCAAAGGCACGGGTAAAACCACCTGCAACTGGAAACTGTGTCTAGAGTGGGGTGGGGGCCAGTCTTGGGGGCTGAGCCCTCGACCTGCAGGATCTGACACCTGCTCCAGGTAGACAGTGTCAGAGCCAGATGGAATGAGAGGACCCTTTGCCCACTGGCTGGAGGGGAGAAGCCCACAGCTTGGGGGATCACAGAAGTCTTCTGTGTTGATGGCTGAGGAGTGAGACAAGAGGAAATGTCCCTTGTTATTCCCACACACAGTGTCATGGGGTTTCGACGTTTCACGAGAGAGGACCTAACAAGTTGCTCATGCTTCAAACTGTCCAGTGACCCCTGCTGTTATCTAACCCCAACCCCACTCTCCCGGCCAGTTTCTTCACGGAACTCTAGTCTTTGCACAAATCTCCATTTAAGTGAGGAGCAAACTAAACTTCAGCAACAAGACCATGAATAGTAATAAAAATTTCTATATTGTCCTCTAAAGTGCAAAAGAACTGGGCTGATGAAATAGTTCCAGAAAAATACCCCTAGACAACAAGGAGGTACTCGAATTCCTTAGGGGCGTTCCATCTAGGAAATGTAACCCTCAGACAGTTCCAGCATCCGCTGAGCACAAGCCACCAAACGAAAATAAACAACCCTGGAGCTGGGACACTGGAAATCCCCAGGGAAGATTCCACCCAGAGGCAGGTAATTCCTGCGCAAGGTCTGCCTGAGACGGTGGGTTGAATAGCCCATTGATTATGACTAATCAGACACCAAGTGCTCTGCCTCTTGGGGACTAAGTGTACTGGAAACAACTTCTGCTGTTATATTTAGTCTGTTTTCTTAACAACTCTCTTGTTTGTTTGTTTCCTAGGTACCCACCACTACATCCATTATATTTTTTAAACTAACCAAGCCATGCCTTGGTAAGTGATTAATAATGCAGAAGCGTTATGTGTTTAAGCATGAGTTGCTATGCCATTTGTGCAGAAAGATGTAAAAAAAGATCAGAATAATAGCCATTGGCTCCAAAGCCCAGACACCAAATGGGGCATGTCAGTGTTCTTCTTCCAAAGAAATCTCAAACTAGCTGTGTGCCTCGGCCCATTCTCTAGGAAAAGGCTATGTATTAAGTTGACTGTAAATGCTGACTATCATCAGCACCCCCGACAGCCTCAGCCAGGGGCGGGAGCAGTGGCCACTCACATGGACGGGTCAGGGATGAGTCACACTGGTGTCCGGCTGTGCAGTATCTTCTGTCAACTGTGCAGGGCTCTTTCCTTCCCTGTCCAAATCTATTCATCACACCAGAAGCACCAGAAAGGATAAGAATAAAGATCTTAGGTTTTGTTTGAGTCTAAGTTAACCTTAAATTGTTGGCTTGTGCTTCAAAATGTTCAGGTACACAGCAGGTCCTTGGATGAGAGGACGTAATCGTGGAGGGAGACCCCAGGGAGTTGGGGAAGCTTTTCCAGCTCTAGAAACACTCCCCACTGCTCCTCTGAACTGCAGGGGGAAGCTGTAACTCTAGGAAAGAAACCCGCGCAGCCACAGAGCAGCAGGAAGGATCCCAGTTTCTCTTCATCTTGAGGTTCAGTGCTTTTCAACTTGAAGCCTCTGAGAAAACTTTCCAATCTGTTCATATTGTCCACAGAGCTTGGGTAGCTTTGCCCTTTGCCTTGTGCCCCCAGAATAAAAGGACTGAGGGATGGTATCATGTCCCCTCTGTTCCCTGCCGTGAGCCCCAAGTCCGCACAGTGTCAGGTCCGCAGCAATTGCTCAACACACAGGGCTCACGTCCATGAATAAAGTCTGGGTGTTATCACAGGTGGAAAAGCCGGGTCTTAGAGACTCTGCAGCAATAAAGCTAAGATTCCAGAAGGCCAGCAGTAGCCTAGGTGGCCAGGCTGGGAGCCCGCCAGCCACAGAAGAAAGCACTGTTGACATGACCCCTACAGGCCCCTCCTCGTCCTGCACCACTGTGACCCCACACCCCCGGATATGGAACTTGCAGGGAGCTGGGGTCAACGGAGAGCACGAGGGAGCAGGAACACGGGCCAGGCTGGGGCTGTCTTGCTGGGATCCTCGTCGTGCAGCCACTCCCTGTAGTGGAAGGTGGTGGATAGGACAGGTTGTATGGGGCTCCCGGGGTCCCACCGTGTCTCCTAGCAAGTCTGGTCCCCGTCCAAGATCCATTTAGGGTCAGAAGGCAAGGGCTTGCAAGGGCAAGGAAGCGCGTTAGGAAGGGCACCATCTCGCCTTGACCCTTCCCCCTCACACCCCAGCCAAGACTCACATTAGACAGCCTGCGATGCTCCTTTCCTGGGCAGTTTCTGCTAATTTAACCTCTGTGACAGTTTGAAGGGGTTCCCCAAAACTCATGTGTTGGAAACAACCCCCAAATTCTTACATTGATAGCCCTAGGAGGTCATTAGCATTAGATGAGGTTGTGAAGGTGGGGCCCCCTGATGGGTTTAGGGGCTTGATAACAAAGGGCAGAGAGCTCTGAGCTGGTGTCTGTGCCCCTGCCTGGCCATGTGATGCTCCCACCAAGTGACGACGTAGCAATGAGACCCTCCCCAGCTATTGGTCCCTTGACCTTGGACGCCTCAGCAGGTCTCAGATGTCCTGTTATAGCTGCAAAACTTAGACTAAGACATCCTTCCAAGTCTGGATCACAAACTCCGCCTCTCTTTTTCTTTTCTTTTTATTTGGGGTGGGAGGAATGCTGAGGACTGAACCCAGGGCCTTTGCCCTGAGCTACGTCCCCAGATCTGTTTGACTTTTTATTGTGAGACAGTTTTGATAAGTCACTCAGTTGCCCAAGCTGGGTTCAAACTCAAGATCTTGCCTCAGCCTCTCAGAATGCTGGGCTTACTGGCGCACACCACAAAGCCCAGGCAAAACTCCCCCTTTGTTTTCTAGCCTGTCTTTCGCAGCTTGAATTCTGCATCTTGGGGAAACCGTGGCTTTTGTCTAGATGGCCTGGTGGAAGAAGCAGGGCTCATCGGTCTAATAGCTAGCTGTGCAGGAGGAAGACCCACAGCTTGCTGCCGCCACATTCCCTGGAGACGCTCCTTGGAGGAAATGAGGAAACTCCAGGTAATAACATTCTTGGCTGGAAAAAATTCCAACCGTCTGCATCGCTGGTATAGAAGCTGATCTCAGAGGAGGGAAGCAGTTTCCCAAGCTCACACTTGAGTTGTTCACAAGGAAAATCTTATTTTCCTGTGCACCACACCCTCTTTCTCCCAAGCAAATTCCAGTGGGACAAGTGACAATGTCACAATAAAGGATGTGGACTGTGGCTTTGCAGACCTCCCTGTGCAGATGACGAGGAGCTCCATGAGTCCCTAACCACATGCACTCCTTTTGAGAGTATTGAAGGGATACAGGACACACCCTGAGTGTGTCTTGGCCCCTTGTTCATGTGCCATAGCGCAAGGGGCCTTGAACTGATCAGGAGGACATGGACAGGAAGTGACAGCAGTTTAGACATGAAGTCTGTTTCTTGAATAAGATGCACCACTCCTTTTAAATGTCAGACAAGCAAAGCTATCCTGATAATATTTATTCAGCAGACAGAAGAAAGTGAAGCCAGCCTTGCTGAGGAGAAAAAAAAAAAAACGCTCCATGATCACAGTCAGACGGCTGGACCTGGCCTGGCTGCCCAGAGCAGAGCGACCCTGCCCCAGGCTGGGGCCTGGTGCTCTGAGGAGCAGGGCTGATACCAGGAAAGAAAGGATGTGTCAGTGCTGCATCCAGACCAGCTGCAGAGACTTTGCTGTTACTGCCATTCTGTCAAGAAACTAAAAGGCTGTTTGCCTTTGAAGTTCTGGCAGCTTGAGGTCAGAAATGAGACACAGGGAATCCACAAGCATGCACACTCCAGGATGGGAAGAATTTCTCCGTCTTCATCTCCATTTTAGCCTGCCCTAAGCCCAGATGGTTTACCGCTCTCCGGCCTGCTCAGGCTGCTCCCCCGGGAGGGACTCAGTTTACACTTTCCTGAAACCTGTATGCTTTGCATGAAGCTGATCAACACTGAGGGAAACAATGCGCCCTCTCTGCCCCAAAATAAATCTTTTATGGAGCTATTTTAGGAGTGTGAGCAGCATAAAAAACACAATCGACAAAGAGTATGTTTCAAATTGCAGTAATGTGATCAGTGTGTTGTTTATGTAAGGCAGTGTTGGTTGTTTTAAATTTCTGAATTTGTGTTTTTCCCCTTCAGATTATGGTCTTGTATCAGTTGCAGTTTAATCAGGAAGTAGAAGCCACAAAGTAAATTAAACAGGGAAAGCAGGGCATAAAGGATTATTGAATAAAGCAGGGGGTTAGAGAAACAGGGCACTGATGAGTAAGAAGTGGACCCTAAAGAAGACAGGAAAACAGCATAAGGAGAAACCACTTTCCCTGGAGCATGGACAGACCTCAGGACTCCCCTCCCCCCACCAGGACAGAAAAGACTCAGACACGTGCTAGAAGACACCACCAATCTCACTGGGTGGCAGAGAACTGCCACGATGCTGCACCAGTACAAGAAATAAGTCCTCTAAACTTTGCTGGAAGCGTGCTCCATAAAGCCCCATGGAAGATGTTCATGCAAAGTTGCCTCAGGGGCGGTGTTCTGCCACAAAGCCTCCTACCTGAAAGTGCTGGGAACCCCGATGGCTGCCGCACAGCACAAGTTAGGCACTGGAGAGGTATGAATACTGCGGAAGCTCATGGGAGTTCTGGGGTGGCCACACGCACTGCAGAGATAATACCTTGGGAGCAAGGCATCCCCAGCCATCCCCAGCAGGGACTCGCCAGAGGCCTCTACTACATATTATGCCAGCAGGCAGGGAAATACTCAAAGGCCTGGCCTGTGCTTTGCAGATTGCACAATGCAGGCTAAATGTGGAACCCAGGGTGGTAAGTTGACAGCCAATACAGTCCACCCCTTTGGCTCCTCAGCTTTCATAGGCACCCTTCCATGCACATCTGAACATCTGTATAGCAACAAAATAACTCCATATGGGTACCTAATAGGAGACAAGATGCAGCTACCTGGCTTATTAATAAAGAAATTCTTATTCTTTCCCCAAAAGGAGGAGGTCTCAACAGGCACTATAGACATCATTGCCTATATTGACTAGTCCTCAAGTTCTATCAGAATTTCACTGAACTTTTTGGCAAAAATTATAATTTCCAACAACATGTCCATAAGAAAAAAAGAAGAGTGAAGAAAATATGGAAAAATACTCATACTATAATTTGGCAGTAGGCCATACCAGTATCTAAAGCTTCCTTTTCCTTCTGTTACCCACGTCCTTGCCTTTAGCCAGAACCTCAGCTGCTCTGGCTCTTAGAGAAACCCAAGTCTTTATTCCCAAAATGTTTAAGTCCTTGGTCATCTTGCCTTTTCCCTGTTTTCTCTAGACTTTCACCAAATGTTTTTAGTAGGTAGTTTTTACATGGAAGTACTTAGAGACACTCAGAGAATCCTCTGTATTCCAGATATGGTCCCAATCATGCATCAGCAACCCAAGTTCCCTTCAGTGATCAGAATCAATCTCTCCAAACAGTGGACCGACTCCTCTTCTGTTAATCCAGTGGCATTGGGACCCTACCTGGTCATATGTGAGTCTCATCTTGCTTGGCAGAGTCATAATTTTCCCAATGAAAGCGCTCCTACCTGGCAGTGCAAGGTCTCCATACCTGCAGGGCTCCGAGTTGGTAAGATAGAAACTTGTTCCTTGTATTCTTGGCATATTGGTCTATCACCCAAAGCTGATAATGCATCCTGTAAGACAGAGCCCTGTATTTCAGAAATAATTTATGAAGCCAATTTAGGAACTCAAGAAGAACAAAAGACACCCAGAAATTAAATATACAAGTCAATTAGAAATATTTCAAAATGGGATAATGTAAATAGGATACTGTTCACTCAGTGTTGATTTTTCAAAATTTTAAGCTCATATTTTATCCCTTGGGATAGTATTGCCTACAAAAGGAAAGTTGGAAAATACTATATGACAGGTTCTGAGCTTGGTGTTGCTTTTACTATCATCATTTTCATCTTAATTCCACCCGGCAGATAACCACTAGTTTCCCGCATCTTCACAACTGTCTCAGAGCTGCGTCTGGTAGGAGCGACCTTGTTAGCAGAGGTGTTGGTAGAAAAACGGGGTTATGGGTCCACAGCCATAAGAGACCCTGCGGGCATCTTTTCTCTGACGTCTGAGGATTCCCTGGAGAAATATGTTTCCCATTCTATCTCCTCTAAGAGGAAGAAAACAAGAAATTCAGGCAAAGAAAGAGGAAGTAACAGGAAAAAGGAAAGGCAGAGAAAATAAATCCTGTGAAATATGAAAAATATTTTATCTACATTGCTAAACAGTCACATCTCTGCAAGAGATGAGAATGGTAGTTCTATAAAACTATAGCTTTGTCCTAAATCCATCAGAGCCCAAAACTCATTTTAATCTGGTTATTTGGTCCCCTGGTTGGTTGGTTAGTTAGTTGGTTGGTTTTTCCCTCTGGTCTTGCTGCCATTGATATCTTAGGATTCTGTGCAGAAAGGTCTGTATGCTTGGATCTTTCAGGATTAATTTAAGTAAAGTATTTAAAAGTGAATATGAGAAGTATTTGGGAAGCGAGGAAACAGAAGGCTTACAGGCCCAAGAATTTATGGTTTTATGCTTTGTGGATTTGGGAGTGAGAAAAAAAGAGGAAGAAACCAACAGCTCGTTGCAAACCATGCTTGCGGAGACTCAGCAGCAAAGGGAGGAGTGGATAAAACGCTGGGGTGGGAGATGGAAACGTGGTGTGTGAGCCAAACCTCACGGATGACTAGCTCGTTTCTAACATCCCCCCTCGGCCTCTCCCATGGAGATAGCTTCCCACCCTGCACTTCACAGAACAGCCAAGTGGAGCGTGTTCTTAGTGGGTCTGTGGCCACCCAGAGACCTCTGGGTAACTGGTGATTTCCTGGCTCCAAGCAGAGGCAGATATGACTGTGTTCTGTGTTTCAGAGAGCAGGGAGAGAGGTAGAGAGCACGCTTCAGGAGCCCAGGCCCAGAGCACACCCCACGCCCTGGGCCAGACTCCCATCCTGCCCGCAGAGAGATGGGAAGAGTCAAGGAACCTTTGGATGACAAGGAGGACTTGACACTCGTTTCTGTGACTGAAAGTGTTTGCCCAACTTCTTTGATAAGATGTTATTGTGAGATAAAGAATCAGAGTAGATTTTTTAAAAATTCCTCCATTATGTCAGCTTATGTGATCCATGCATCATAGGTTCCAATATGAAACATGGGGAAGCTGCAGCAGGCTTCAGCGAAGGCTGATAACCAGGAAAGGACATAAAACAGAAATTTAAAAGCAAAAGTTCAACGCAAATGTGTATGCTTGGTGCCTAGGTGTTGGTTTCTAACATCACCCTTCAACAAAAGGAGCCAGGGCTCTGGGAAAATGGAGAAAATACACAAAATTATTCCAGAGCATCTTGTAGTGCCAGAAAGTAAGGAAGTGCTCAAAATTCTTAAAAAGGACAAACAAACAAATAATAGAGGTAGGTCAAAGGGACACAGGAGCCAAGTGTAAGAATTTCCAGGGCCAGAGCTAAAGGCTTTGCACAAAAAGATAAAGTGCATGGGATGATAGCCCTAAAGTGCAAGATTAATACCAAGAATCCTTTATGATAGCAAGAAACGGTGGATAAATAAATGAGTGGGCAGAGACAGAGATAAATCTCCCATACAGAAGAGTTTCCAATCATCTCAACAGGTACTCTGTCCTCACGGAGGTGAAGCACAACTCCCCATTCTTTGGACATGGACTGTAGCACGGAGTGAGTACAGACGCTCCTTCCAAAAAGTAGGTTCCGGCAAGGTCAAGAGAAACTTGACCTTGGCTGGGTGGGTCAAGGTCAGCACCAATAGGGATGAGTCATGTGGACTGTGCCCTTGACAGGGTCTTCACCCCTAAACATATAATCCCACTCTAATCAAGGGACACACATCGGACAAACCCAGCTGAGTGACATTCTACAAAACTGATCAGTGCCCCTGAGAACTGACCAAGCCATCAAAAGAAAACCAGCAAGGACCATCAGAGAACCTGTCACAACTCACAGGAGCCCATAGAGACACAGCGACTCACTGTGACTTGAAACCCTAGGCCAGAGAAAAGATGTCAGAGAAATGCTGGCTGGAGATGTGGACATGTGAACAAAGCCCGGACTCTGCTCACGACGGTGCAGCATGGTCAGCTCATCAGCCTACGAATGCCCCACACTAACCTGCTGGGAAGCCAGGACACTCAGGAGCTCTCTAGGCTGCCCTCGCAATTTCCCTGTGACTCTAACACCGTTAAAAAACCAAAGCATGCATTTCAAAAACTATAGCCCTGACTGCCAGGGCTCAAGGAAAGTTGACAGTGACACTCACTTCCCATCCCTCGGTTCCAGTGCAGAGTGACCAGGGGCTCCGTGCAGGGCTGAGTGAGATTGCTGGGTTAGCGACACATCTGTGACATGTCCTGGTTCCCTTCAGCATTGGGCATTTCCTGGGGAGCCCACAGGGGCCAGCCAGGTCCTGGAGGGGAGAAACACTGCCATTCCAGATGGAGCGTCTTGGACCGGTAAGTCCAGCCGTCGGAGTAACACTTGGAGGGGCCAAGCCTGTGCCATTCATTGTGACCTTGATTCTCACTGCTCCCTGGTGACAATACCATACACTGGGAGACAATGCTTTCAGTTAGAAGAAAACGACGCAACCAGGCATAAACTTCTCGTCAGATTTACCCTCTAAGCTCTTCACCGGGTCCGCAAGCTAAACAATAGCATTTCCAGCTCGATTTACAGGACTAAGTTCTGTTCTCGACGCAGAACACGCAACTCCTGGCGCACTCAGGAGAGGTTCTGATGAGCTCGCTCTCATATCGCGGAAGCTGTTTCCATTAAAGCCTGGGTGCATTTCTGAGCCACATCAGCTGTTGAAAACACTTGAAAGCCCTATTAAAATGTTTCTCTTGTTCAGTGTACTAAGTCAGCCAGCTTGCGTTTCCTCCCTGCATTTGGTTATGAATTGAATCACTGTTGGCCTATCGTGGTGCCTTCTGCACATACGAATTCCTTCTGCTTTCAAAGGGAACACGTGGGGTTCTCTCTGCTTTTACATATCAGCTGATTTGCCTTCATTTTTCTTCTTGGCCTCTACAGGCTTCTTGTCTTTTAATTTTTGCTTTCTTTAGCAGGCACAGGAAGGATCTGGAAATGTTTCGTCCCTCTTTGTTTTCCAGGAGGAAAAGCACACAGATGATGCCGGTGGCACTCAAAGTTGGGGGACACTTAGAGGTGTGGGGGCTGCAAGGGAGAAACCCTCAAGTTCCACCCAACAGCCACAGCTCTACTGGAACATGGCCCAGTGGCTAGATCCTTGTCAGTTTAAAGAAAAATGGTAAAATCACAATTTTTGTGATTTTTAAACCTGCCAATTAATTTACTGGTAAGTCCAACACAAAGACCAATCCCTACCACGTGGGTGAACTTTTATGTGCAGAACAAGCAGAATTCCTGGGGCCAGACACAGCCAGCAGGCCCCCTGTTGGAGGGCTTTTCCTAGAAGAATGGGGGGACCACACAGGGCTCCGGTGGGCCGAGCGGCCCAGGGTGACACCCAGGCTCCTGCTTCAGGGCGTCCTCCAAGCGACTTCCACAGTAGCCTTAGCTCCTGGTCTTGGCACCGCGGCCTCGCTGACTCATGGAGCTGACGAGCCACCGGCTCCCCAAGGGAGGGGACCACTCGCGCCCCACCCTGCGGGGCCTCTCCAGGCCTGTGTCAGGGACTTCCAAGCCAGAAGCCTTCATGTCCTGCCCTCCTACCTCTGCAGATGAGGAGGTGCATGAGAGAGAAGCTAGGCCACCTGCCAGGGCCACGTGCAAATCACACCTGTTCCAGAGCCGGCCCTGGTCCCTGCCTCTCCCCTCCCCATTTCCTCTCCCAAAAGAAGTAGGCAAAGGGCTGCACATCTTCCCACGGACTGCACTCACGCCGGCTCTGCGATCCTGCAGGGACCCGCGTCCTACAGAGACAGAAAAGACAGGTGCAGGGCTCACAGTGGACAGGCGAAGGGTGCAATCAGGAAGATGGAGCATTTGCTAAATCACTTTAGATTACTGGAAATTCCGTTCGACCCAGCTCTTCCCCTTCTAGGTGTCTTCCAAAGGGGTTAATGACGTCATGATAGAGGGATGCATGCACAGCCGTGTTTACAGCAGCACAGCTCCTAGCTAAATCTTGGAAGTGGCCCAAATGCCCACCAACAGATGCATGGAAAAGAAAATGTGGTATTTACATGCAATGGAGCACTACTCTGCATAGAAAAGGATGAACGAGTCGTTTGTAAGAAATGGATGCGCCTTAGTGACCATCATATTAGGTAAAATAAACTAGACACACAGGCTTAAATATCACATGGTTTCTCTCATATAAGAAACACGGAATATAGGTGAAGGACAGAGTAAAAGGTAGATGATTGGAAGTAGAGAGAGAGATCTTTCTTAAAAGGGAAGGAGGTGATCAAGAGAGGGGATACAGGACGACAAAAAGGAACCAGGCTGTGTTGTATACTTCACAACTCCACACAAGGAACATAAACATCATACACTGCAAGCACAGAGGAACAAAAAATACGGCAAAAATACACAGAATTTCAAGCTGGACATATAAATTATATCTTTGTTTCTCAGACTTAAAATAAATTTAATAAAATAAATTATTTAATATATTAAAACAAAAACACAAAAATCATTATGGAGGAATTAGTTGACTTTATAATCTTAAGGGTAGCAAGGATCTCCCCAAGTAAAACCTCACTCAAAACCATCAAGAAGCAGCACAATTAATAATAGCTACATCTTGGAAACAACCAGGATGCCCACCAACCGCAGAGTGGATGAAAAAGATGTGGTATTTTATACAATGAAATATTACTCCACTATAAAAAGGATGATGTTGAGGCCTTCAAAGGTAAATGGAGAAAATTTGAGACTATCTAATAAGTGAAATAAATAAGAATCATATTTATAAATATCACATTGTGTCTCTAGTGTAAAAAGTAATAAGAACTGTAGGAGTAATAAAACCCAAAATGTATAATTACTATTGTATAAAAAAGAGGAAAAGATAGTGCTCTAAAGGATATAACTGCATGTATGTTTAAGTATGTAAAACAGATGACCATATTGCTAAGTTTTTGTTGGATCATTGAACAGAACTGTTTGAAGTCTCACTGTTTGAATGTCCACTTTGTATGCTTTCATTTTGTAATTTGAACAACTATTTCTAAGAGGACAACATGTAATTTATCAACTAGTGATTTCTTACTGTTTTTTTTATATGCTGTATTATTTCTACCCTTTTTTCTGTTTTGCTTTTTTTTCTCTTTAAATAAAATTTTTAAAAAGCCATCAAGAAAATAATTTGCTACGTGAGGTAAAAAGGCATCGCATCCCTAGAAACACCATAGCTGTGTTTCAGGACGCAGCCAGGTTTGATAGTTTTAATGTATCAAAACCCCTGCAAATCATTAAGAAAAAGATAAATATGTGCAACTCAAAGAAAGGAAAACTACCTGATGGAAGGATTGCAAAGGAAAAGTGAAGAATCAATAAATACATCAAACATGTATTTAGGTTACCGAAGGGATTGACATTTAAAATAACCGTTATCCTTCCAAAATACTAGAAAATAAATTAGAAAGAGAGAAACAGATAGAAATGAGGTAGAAGCTAGAAAGATGAGTGAAGCTCCTCACTGGCAAACGCGCCTCCCTGCTCACCAGCGGGGAGAGGGCAGCACGGGTTGAGATTTTCAGAGCACCCCCCGGGCACGTGCTCTCGGGAGCAGCCTAAGCTTCTAGAAACTACTCCAGAGGGTAGTCGGCTGGGGGCATGAAGGTGAACATCCTCTCAGTGTTGAATGAGTTGTTGGGAGACATTTTCACAACCATAGACAGATACGCCATTGTTACAGATTAAAAACTGGTGGTCAAATTAACACCAGCTGAATTAAATGAGCATGGTGCTGCGTGTAGATGGCCCACCTGAGGAAAGTCGCCAGCATAAATAGAGATGTGGAGAAGAGTGGGGCATTGTGGGCTTCTCTCAGTGCTGCTGTCTGAGCCGCTGGTTCTCCTAGAGGAGCTCGTCATGACTAGCTGCCCCAGTGTGAGTTTGACCATTGTCATCGGAGGAGCTCGGGACCTTGTTGGTAGAGTGGCTGTGGTTCACTTTGGGGGAGCTCTGCTCCTTACATGAGCATTGCTTCCTGGCTCCAGAGGGAGGATGTGTGCCATTTAATCTCCAGAACAAACTCATCACGCTGGCTTCCGGGCATGTACTCGACTGTGCTTATTGTTGGAGGAGCTCGGGACCTCCATGCCACTGAGGGTGGCTATGGTGCTTTTCAGGACAACCCTGGTCCTTATTTTGAGTGTGACTTCTTGGCTCCAGTACAGAACCCTCAACCTATCAGCACAGCTCCTTCACCCCGCTGGCATAGACTTCCTAGTTTCCACCGCTGACCTTTGGGCCTGCGCGGCACGGATCCATAAAAGAGACTGGTGTGAGTCCTTCATGTGGGCTCTAGACCTCCAGTTGGACTCGTGGGAGGCACTGTCATGAGGTCTAAGTTTTCATCTGGACTCATGCAAGATATTGCTGTGGGATCCAGGCCCTTGGCTGAATGTTCTGGGTCTTTAGTCTTGTGGACAGGTTTCCTGCACTTTCTTGTGTTAGCTCTGGGTGACCATCATAAAATGATACGATAAATTCTGTGTCCTGATTCTAATTGTTCTCCTCACAACCCCTGACTCCAACAGCCATCGAAGAGCTGAGCATTGGATTCCCCGCCTCAAGGGCATGAACCTGGCAGCAGGGAAGAGTCCGGGCCTACGGCTCTAACCTGGAGTGAGAAGAAAGACCATTTCCACATTCGTCCATGTGTGATGGCACTTGAGTGTTTTATGCCAAATGTCACCGATGGTGGGGTTCGGTGATGGGTTACAAGCCTACTTAGTGGCGTGGAAATTCAGTATAGAACCATGTTAAAGTTCCGTGAAGAGGAGCACAATACTCAGAAAATATTGTAGTGCAATGCATTAGGCCACTTTCTGTCACTCTAATAGTGAGGCCAGGTACTTTGTAAAGAAACAAGGTTTATTTAGAGCCAGCTGTGGTGGCACAAACCTGTAATCCCAGTACTCTGGGAGCCTGAGGCACGAAGGTCCCAGGTCCAAGTCGAACTGGCCACTTTACCAACTTAGCAAGTACTCAAAAATAAAAATACACAAACAAATAGAAATAACTGGGGATATAGCCTAGGGCAAAGGCCCTGGTTCAATCCCTGGTACCGCACACACGTGTGTGCACGCACAAACACACACACAATTGCATGCCGCTCACTCCTGGGGGGCCACAGCTGCTTGGCTCAGCTCAGGAAAAGCCCGGTAATGAATGGCATCGTGACGGCAGGGGGTGGACGGGCAGCAGTCAAAGGCAGAGGGAAGCCAGCAGCTGGGCAGGGTCTCGAGTATCACAAGTTGCCCTGGAGAGAAGATACCCAGAGCCCCAGGCACCTGCCCCAGTTCCTCCCAAGGAGGACACCCCCAACCCTAAGGCCCCTTAGGCTCACATCTGGGTGGCCCCACCCTGTCCCAGCCCTGCACCTGGGGGACCAAACTTCCAGCACCTGGCCTTGGGGGAACAGGCCACACCCACACCATTAAATAGAATCATGTTTTAACTGATCCGGAAAGTGTGCCTTTGCAATGTGTGAAACAAACAGAAAAGCAGCATCTGTGGTCTGAATATAATCGTGAGAGAGGAAAAAACAAAGAAATTATATAAATTAATGCATATGTCTGAAAATAGAATAAAGAGTCAGAGTGATACAGAAGAATACCTGGAATCAGCAGCAGGGGGAGGAATTTGGTTTATTCTCCATGCTTTCCTCTATTCACCCAGGTTTACCTCCTCAAGCAACGCTCATTGCTCTTATAATAAAATACATCGTTAAGGTAGTTTGTCTCCCGTTCTTTATGAGAAGGTGAAACACTGCTAAGAAAGAGCACAGACACTCATGGAACGAATTCTGCGGCTTCTATGTGTAGCTTTTTCCTCCCCAGACAAGGATTTTGTCTTCCTCCCATAAATCATGAATGTCGTTTTATTTGATATCCAGCCCTTGTGCATGATCTACAACAAAATGATTAACAAGTTTCTTGTTGTTAAAGCACTTAAGAGCGCTGAGGATTTTAGGTCCTTTGGTCTCACACATAAAAGCACCTTTAGTACATGACAGGAATGCCTGACAGTCACTCTAGCAGGAGACAGATCCTAGGAAACAGCTCTGACCCGCCCCAGGTGACGTCCGCGGTCTCCATGGCAAAGGTCTGTTTCTGTGGAAATAGCTCTTCCCGAGTGACCCAGGTTCCAGGTCGCGTCTGTGCCGGGCGTCAGGAATGTGTGACGGTGAGTCTGGAGACACCAGGAGCCCGGCCTGCCAAGGAAAATAACTCAGGAGCTGTGGCGCTGGGCGAGGCGTCAGCCCCGCTGGGCCGGCGCCAGGCCTCGTCCACTGGGCATCGGGAGCAGCTGCGGTTCTGACACCTGGACCCGTGCAGCTGCCAGGTGCCCGTGCAGAGCCCCGAAAGCAGCCATTCCCTGGGGAGCTGCTGCAGCCCGGCTGGGGCTCATCAGCACCCCACTTCTCTCCCTCGTGTGTCCCGCAGCCCCACTCCCTGCTGTCACCCCAGCACTAGAGACTCACATTTCCCCTCTGGCACTGCCCTCAGTCCAGTCCTCTTTCCCCTGGACCTGCCACATCCTCAGCTGTGTCCCTCGGGGCAGCATCTAGGGGACAGTCTTGTCCTTCCCGAGGACCCCTCGTTTGCTTCCGAGTCTACACGGCCTAAGTTGAGTTCGGATCCCAGCTCAGCTCCTGCTGGCTGTGGGATCCTGGAAAGTCACTTCCGTCTCTGTGAAAGAGATCACAGTGGACCCAGACATGGAACCGCATGGGGTGAGACAGAGCCAGGCCTGAGAAGTCCGGCCCACAGCCTGGCCACCCCGGGCCTGCGCTGGGCAAGCAGACATGCCGAGCGGTTCCCGTCCATGTCCATAGAAGAGCTGGCACAGCCCATGGGGACCATGCAAGAGACACGCGCACAGCGCAGGCCAGAGAGCCCCTGTGACCTGTCCACCTCCCTGATGACAGGGGCCGAGGGCACCGAGCATGCCTGGGCCCCGAGCACCCCTCTCTGCTTTCCGTGCCCTTCCCGTCAAACAGTGGCAGTGGCTTCCAGCAAGAACACCTGCCCCCTGCCGCTGGGGATAAATAAATGAAATCGCCATCGCCTAGCATGCAAGCACCACGTGCCCGTGTGCGCTGTTTACTCCTCTGACTAATAAACAACCACAGCTCCGTGGAGCCAGCCCAGCTGAAGCCTGGGCTGTTGGAAGGGCTGAGTAAATGCTAGTATTTCTCCCTGTGAACACAGTAAAGGGGGCTCCTCTATTTTTATGGCTTTTCCATTGCCCTGTTGTGAACGAAAGGCTGGTTGCAAAACTCTTAAGCTGAAGTCTGAATTCTTTTTCCATTCTGAGCAGCTCACTGCCAAGTGGGGAAAGAAATGAGCCTGCAGTCCCTGTTCCCTGGCCCACTGGCAGACTCCCCCGAGACGGCGGCGTCCCCGCTGGGAGGGGACAGGCCTGGCTCCGTCCTCCCTGTGCGTCGTCCAGCAGGGCAGGACCAGGCAGCCCCGGCCCAACACTAGCTCACCTTGACTTCATTTGACCCAGGGACCCCCTTGGCCGTCTGCAGGCGATGGCCCCCCTGTGGTCATCACATAACTCCCTGTTCGACTCAGACTCCTCCAGCGAGCATGCCACAGGGTTTAACACGGCTTGTCCAGCTATGAATCTTGGCATTTCTCACCCAGCTGGCCACGTGCCATTCTGTTTCCCTCTGTGCACAGGTGACTCCTGTGCCTGCCAGCGCCTGCCATCAGCAGTGTCTGTGCTGGGTGCTATAACGCAGGACCGACAAAGAAGTCACGTGTGTGTCCCCACTTGACCTCCTGCTCTCTAGCAAATGTGACCTGGACTTAATCATCCAGAGAGCAGGGCCCCAT
>PVJX010015369.1:0-42689 GCA_004027295.1 Dolichotis patagonum | reverse complement strand
GTCTCCTGTTTTCTTCATAATAGCTGGCCATATCTTCACACATATTGAAATAAAATAATAGAAAAAAGACTAAAACCAATCAAAAAAAGGATAAAAGCATTATTGGATTTCAAAACAAGGTGATGAGAAATTAGCAATGGCTACCATACTGTTTCATTTTCTTCAAAGTAGCTGTTCATAGCATCACATGTAATAAAATGAATTCTTGTAAACTACTTTAGAAAAAGAAGAAATTCTAGGCATGTATAAGCCTAAACATGTGCATCTATCCTCTCTGTATTAGAGGAGACAAACATAACAAAACAAAGCAAAATGTAGGAAAAACAAGAAACAAAAGAAACAAATAAATAACAATAACAAAAGAGACCAAAACAATAACAATATAGGCTTTCAAAGCAGGATGGTAGGAGCATAATTAAGGTTATTATTTTGCATAATTATCTTCAAAAGAATTACTGATATTACCAGATATAAACATGCAACATTGATCTAATTCTATGAATGTTAACTTTTTTGTTATAAGAACTAATAGAAATAGTAGTACAATCATCTTAGCTATCTTAAGTATATGTATACAAATTTATATCTTTTTACTTTTCTCTTCCTTGTTTTCTCCTTTTCCCTATCTGTTTTTTCTTCTTTGAGCAGTTTCTTATACTTTCCCAATATTTATTGAAGATTTTGTATCTTATTTACTCTTTCACTTTCTTACACATGGGAGACAATATGGTATTTACACATGTGAGTTGAATTTATTTCACTTATGAGTATGGTCTCAAGTTGCATCCATTTACTTATAAAAGCCCCAATGTTATCCATCTTTATAGCTGAGTAGTACTCCACTGTATAAAAATAACATATTTTTTTAATCCATTCCACAGGTGACAGGCACTTGGGTTGTTTCCAAGATTTGGCTATTAGAAACTGTGCTGCTACAAACATAGGTGCACATATACCACTGTTGTATGATGATTTCAGTTCTTTTGGCAATATGCCCAGAAGTGGAACAGCTGGCTCTTCTAATCACAATTTTTGAGGAACCTACACACTGATTTCAACAGTGATTGCACCAGCCTACACTTTGACCCACAGTGCAGAAGAGTTCCTTTTACATCACAGCCACTCCAGCATTTGTTATTGGTGGTGTTCTTGATCCTGGACATTCTTTTTGGAGTGAGATATAATCTTACTATTGTTTTAATTTGTGATTCTCTAATGACAATTGATGTTGAACATTTTTTCTTTTACTTATCTGCTATTTGTATTTATTTAACTGAAAAGTGTGCATTGATGTCAGATGCATATTTTTGGAGTGGGTCTTTGAATTTCTGGGGGCTGATTTTTTTTATTACTTTATTCTAGAAAGAAGTCCTTTGTCTGAGGGACAGTTGACAAAGATTTTTTCCCAATTCATGGTTTTTTTTTCACTCTGTTGTAGATTTCTTTGGACATGCAAAAACTTTTTAATAAGATGAGATTTCAGTTGTTGATTCTGGGAAGTATTTCCCATGTAGTTTGATTTTTGTTCACGAATTCTCTGCTTACCCCTGTGTCTGCAAGATTTCTACCTACTTTGTCTCCCAGTAGATTTAGTTTTCTGTTTTAATGTTTAGCTCGTTGATCCATTTTGACTTCAGTTTAATACAGGGTGATAGGTATGATTCTAGTGTTAGTTTTTGGTATATGGAGAGCCAGTTTTTTTCATTACCACTTTTTAAAGAGGCTATCTTTCTTCCATTGAAAATGTTTGGACCCTGTGTCAAAATTAAGGTGGCTGAGTGTGTTTGTAGTTAAGCCATATCATCTAATTTATTACATTGATCTTCAAGTCTGTTTTTATTCCAGGAATATGCTGATTTTGTCACAGTAGCTTTGTAGTACAATTTTAATTCAGGGATTGTGATGCCTCCTGTCCTGCATTTGTTGCCCAAAAATGCTTTTGCTATTCTAGATCTCTGATTCCAGATTAATTTTAGGAACAATTTCTCTGGATTGGTAAGGTATGCAAATGGTAATTTGATTGGAATTGCATTAAATCTATATAACAATTTTGCGAGACTGGTCATTTTCACAATGTTTGTTCTTCCTGTCCTTGTATGAGGAGTGTCTTTCATTTTCTGAGATCCATTCAATTACTTTTATCAGAGTATTGTAATTTGCACTGAATAGATATTGACATCTTTTGTTTGATTAATTCCTAAGTATTTCACTTTTTTGGATTCTACTGAGAAACATGTGGTTTCTCTTATTTCTCTCTCAGTTTGTTTGTTGTTAATATCCAGGAATGCTATTAAGTTTTGAATGTTGACTTTGTATCCAGCTATAATCCTGAATTTGCTTATTACATCTACAGTTCTTTCAATTGAGTTTTGGGGGTCTTCTATATAGAGTATCATGTAATCTGCAACTAATGATAATTTAACCTCTTCCTTTCCTGTCCTTATTCCTTTTATTTTCCTCTCTTGTCTGATTGCTCTGGCTAATGTTTCCAGTGGTATATTGAATAGGAGTCGTGATAATAGACATTCTTGTCTTTTTTTCTGATTTTAGAGTGAAAGCTTTCAATTTTAGACCATTTAATATGATGCTGGCTGTTGATTTGTCATAGATGGCTATTATCAGATTGAGGTAAAGCCCATTTTTCTGATTTTCCATAGGGTTCTTATCATGAATGAGTGTTGAACTTTATCAAAAGGTTTTTCTGCACCTATTGAAATGATCATGTGTTTCTTATCTTTGACTCTATTGATATGTTGAATTACATTTATGATTTGCTTATGTTGAACCATCCATGCATTCCTGTGATGAATCCCACTTGGCTGTGGTATGTAATGTTCTTTGATGACTTTCTGCATTCTGTTTGCAAGTATTTTATTGAGGATTTTGCATCTATGTTCACTATGGAGATTGGCCCATAGTTCTCTTTTCTGGTTTGGTCTTTCTCTGGTTTTAGTATTAGGGTATTTACTTGCTTCCAGGAATGAGTTACAGTGAATTGCTTCTCTTTCAGTTTCATTGAAGAGTTTGTGGAGTGTTGGAATTAAGTCTTCAGTTTCTTGTAGAATTCAGTAATGAATCCATCAAGACATTGTCTTTTCTTTGTTGGTAAGGTTCTAATTATGTTTTAAATTTTATTAGTTGAAAATGAGTTATTAAGCAGTTTTACACCTTCTTCATGCAGCTTGGGTAATTCATATATTTTCAGGAATCTCTCTATTTCTTCTGTGTTATCACATCTATAAGAGTAAAGGTTTACATTGTAGATATTGATGTTCTCCTGTATTTCCATAGGATCTGTAGTGATTTCATCCTTTTCATTTCTTATTGCATGAATTAGAGATTTTTCTTTCCTTTATTAAATAAGGCTATCTAGGGGCTTATCAATTTTATTCATCTTTCAATGAGACAACTCTTTGATTCTTTAATTCTTTGTATTGTTTTCTTAGTCCCTATGGAATTAGTTTCTGCTCTGATCTTTATAATTCCCCCCCTTCTTTTGGCTTTGGGTTTGACTTGCTCTTCTTTTTCTAGATTTTGTGTTGTAACATCAGGTTGTTTGTGTTTGTTCTCTGCTTCTAATGTGGGAATTGACCCGAAGGAATTTCCCTCTGTGGACTGCTTTCATTGCATCCCACAGGTTCCAGTAAATTTTATTACTGTTTTTGTTTGCTTGTAAATATTGTTTAATTCCTTCTTTAATTTCCTATGTTACCTGTTGATTGCTCAAGGGTGTATTATTTAATTTTCATGTGTTTATGTAGTTTGTGCATTTTCTTTTGTCATTAATTTCTAGTTTTATAACTATGATCAGATAATATGCATGGTATAATCTTGATTTTTGTGCCTTTATTAAGCATGTTCTGTGGGCTAGCATATGGCCTATTTTAGGGAATGTTCCATGTAAAAATGAGAAGAATGTATATTCTGATAATGTTGGGTAGGTCACCCTATACACATCAGCTAAGTTCATTTATTCAAATGTTTGATTCCGTTCTGTTATTTCTTTGCTGATTTTCTACCTCATTGATCTGTCTCTTTTTGTCAGTGCTGTGTAAGGTCTCCTGTTATAATTGTATAATTTCTTGTTTGATTTTTCATTTATATTAATACTTGTTTTTTATAGCTGGGTGCTCCCATATTTGTTATATATTTGTTATATATAATTATATATATATATATATATATATATATTCAATATTGTTGTCTCTTCCTCTTGAAGTTTTCTGCTAACTAGTATGTAGTGACCTTTATCTCTTCTGATAATTAATGGCTTAAAGTTATTGTCTTGAAACAGAATAGCTTCCCCTGCTTTGGCAGGGATCTTGTTACAAGACATATTGTTTTCCATCATTTGTGTTTCAGTCTCTGAGTTTCATTTTGGCTTACATGGGTTTCTTTATGCCACACATGGTTGAATGTTTTTCTTTATCTATTCTACTAGTCTATTACTTTTAATTGGTGAATTGAGGTCATTTACATTAATGGTTATAACTGATATATATTGGTTTATTTTTGTCATGCTACCTTTCTGCTGTTTGTTCTTTATCTTTCCCCTCTGTTTAATTATTCATGCTGCTTGGTGATTTTTTATGTAGGTGTTTTTGAAATCATAGTTTTTTTATATATACAGTATATGTTTCTGTATTCTTTGCAGTATTGGTTTGGTGGTCATGAAGTTCTTCAGCTGTTCTTTGTAATGGAATCAATTTTAAAGGATAGTATTTGCATTGTACCAATACAATTTTGCATTATATCAATCTGGGTTGGAAACCATTTATCTTTAGGATTTGAAATACTTTTACCCCATGTTCTCCTTGACTTTATTGTTTGTGTCTGATGGGCTTCCTTCTTAGGTGATCTGTCCCTTTTCTCTAACAGTTTTTAATATTTTGTTCTCATGTTCAATTTCTGGGATGTTGATTATTATATGACTGGGTGTAGATTAATTTTGCTTATGGCTAATTGGAGTTCCATATGCTTCACTTATTGGTATATCAATTTCCTTTCCCATGTTTGGGAAATTTTGGGCTATTACTTGTTAAAATAGTCTTTTTATATCATTTAGGTTGCCACCTTCTTTTTTGTTTACACCTATCGATCTTATATTGTTTTTCTTTGCATCATCTTGCAGCTGTTTGTTATTTCCTGATTCCTATTTTTTAAAAATACTTTAATTTCCTGTTCACTAGCTGCAATCTTGTCTTAGAGATCTGAAAGTCTATCTTCACATTCCATCAGGCCCTAGTGCCATCTTCCAATGGTATTTTTGATTTCCTGAATATCACTTTGAATCTGTTTCATGCATTCTGTTTTTTCTTATATTGTTCATTTAAGGTTTCCATCTTTTTGTAGTGCTCCTTAATTTTTTAACTGTGTCTTCTTTAGATGTGTTCAACATTTCTTTTTATTATGTTTATCATTTGGTCTTTTACCTTGACAGTTTTATGGAGTTGTGTCTTCACTTGCTATCATTTCAGAAGTTTCAGGCATATGGTTTAAACTTTCTTCTATGTCCACATCTCCTAGGCTTGCTTGGGAATGGCTGGAGGTTTGAGATTGCATTTTGCTCTTTTGTTTTGTCATTTTCCTGTATTCTCCTGTGGACACCAAATGCAAGTTCTCAGTTGTTGCCTGGTTTGAGGATGTCTGTCCATACTGCAGTGGATTTCCCCAAATGAGTGGGAGTCATTAAACAGGACTTGCCATGTCCCTAGTGGCTCTTGAAGACCCCTCAAATGGGGGAGTATGATAGGCAGACCTTCAGCACACCCCACATGGCACTCTGAAGCTCCCTGGCTGCTTAAGTTTGCTGAATGGGACTCTACCAGGTTCACAGTGGTGTACTAAGGCTGAACAGCCAGATAGAGTACACTGTGCAGGCCTTCATCTCATGCTGCAAGGCACACCAAAGCTCACCAGCTGTTTGAGGTTGCTGACTGCGGCCCTACCAGGTTCCCAGCATGGTGCTCAGGTTTGCGTAGCTAGGTGGACTTCACTTTGCAGGCCTTCAGCTCACACCACTCAGCACAGGAGGTTGCCCTGCCACTCACGGTCACTGGTTGGGGCCCAATCAGGACTTGAGCAACCTACCAAAGGTCCCTAGCCATTTGAGGATGCTGGGTGGGGTCCTACCTGGTTCACAGCAAGGTGCTGAGTTTGCAAGGCTAGGTGTAGTTCACTGTGCAGGCCTTTGACTCATGCCAACCACTCTGCACTTTAGCCAAACTGTCCTGCAATGGTCTATCAAAAACATGCGATATTTGTGTTACCTGAAGTTTTGCTGTTGCACAATGGGATCCTCTTTTCTCTTTCATCATCTTTTTATTGTTTATAAGGCTAGGTCATTTATTTTTGAGCTTAATAATCAAAGACTAAGTCTGGTTTTTTTTTGATTCAGCATTTCTAAGAATTTATACATAAAAGACAAATAATGCTTCTCTAAAAAACCTAAAAGAATACCTTCATTGTTTCCATGTAGTACAGAGATGGCATTGCAGGTCACTTGGAGCATTATGGAATGTGGAAATATTTCCTAAAGAAGACAATAAATGAACCAAATATAAAAGAGAAGACTGATAACATTTTGACTTCATTAAAATTTAAGACTCTCCTTCATCAAGGACACCTTTACGGAGCAGAAATGCACACTACCAACTTGGAAGTTATACACAATGTATATAATGGCTAAAGGATATATAAAAAATTTATACAAATCAATAAAGAAGATCAATCCCTCAGTAAAAATTGACAGACTATTTGAACAGGTGCTTGCCAAGAAACGTTACACAAATGGTCGATAAGACCATAGAATATGCTCGCAATATTGCTTATTGACAAAGTGAAAATATAGCCACAATGTGCTACTGCTACACAGTTGAATGACTGAAATTAAAGTAAGAAAAAGAATAATTGTCAATAATATAAAATAAATTGTAATGTTATACATGTCTGGTGGGAATGCAAGTGGAGAGTCACTTTGGAAAATAGTTTGGCAGTATACGTACCTGTATCTTTAGACTCTTCAATTATATTCTAAATGTATGCCCAAGTTGGAAGATTGTCTGCCAAGAGACACCTGTAAGCATATTGGTGGTAGTTTTATTGACAAAAGCCATACGTTGGAAAAAATTCAAATGTTCATTAGCAGTAAATTCTATAAGTGATTTTATATTTTTATGAAGAAATGCTAAAATTATCATTAATGGGTTATTCAAACATAAAGCAACATGAATGAGACTGAGAAATAAAAAGTCCAGCAAAAAAGCAATACACAAATCAAACAAAAATAAACCATATCATACAATAGTTTTAGAAAGAAATACCAGTCTATGGCTATGAATTAAAACACTAATATGCAGTTATAAACATTGAAAAAATGGTAGCCTCTGCAGCAGTGTAGACAGTGCTGAAAGAGAATGTACATGGGGAACAAGTGGCAGTGTTAGAGATAGTCAATCAGTTGACCTAGTTAGTAGTGAGAAGGGCATATAAATATGTACAACTTTATCAAGGTATACGTTAAAATTTGTTCAATTTATTGCTTGTAAACTGGGCATCAATAAAGTTACTTAAACTTAAGCTTGCTTAAAAATGTAAACTAATACTGCACAACCACACAAAAATCATGTGGAGATTCCTCAAAAACCTGAAAATAGAAATTACATTTGACCCAGGTTCTTACTATCTTCCCAAAAGAATTAAAATCATCACATTACAGAGATGCACACATACCCATGTTCATAGCAGCACAATTTAGCAGCTAGATCTTGCAAGCAGAGTATTTGTCTATCAACAGATGAAGAGATAAGGAAGATGTGGTATTTATACACATAAAGTACTATGGTCCTATAAGGAACACTAAAATTGATGTATTCCTAGGTAAATGAATGCAGTCTGTGACTACAGTGTGTAGTCCAGTATGTTTCACACAAGTTTGAATATCTTAGTTTCTTTTATATGGGAAATTCACAAATTTTGTGATATATATATATATATATATATATATGAGTTCAGATATTCCCCAAATATTCAATTGTTTCAAAAATGTTTAATGTATGCACCACTTTGTTTCTCTTACATGACTAGTTTATCTTAGCTTCATGAAAAGACAGTTTTGTGTTATTACCTGTTTGTTTCTTCTGAGTAATAATGTTTTTGGTCTATGCCTTTTACTTTGATTAATTGCTTTGATAATAATGATACATACTGTATTAACTATGGTTATTGTCTTATCATTTGTTATGAAATTTTACTTCATGTTTTCCTAAAATAAAAAGAGAAAAATAAATGAGAAAAGACTCTCATGAACTTGTAGCCATGCATCAATAAATTTCAATTAATTGGTAAAATGAACTAACTTAGGGATCTTGTCAATTATCATTCAAAAATGGGCAAACGACTGAATGTAAACAGATTTCAAAAGCACGATCAAGGAAGAGTCCCAGGATTTAAAGTTCAGAGAATTTCATACAATGGATTATTCCTGCACTGTTGAGTGAAAACTTTAGACTCCAGCAGAATTCCTAGGAGGAAATGCAGTCTCTAGCCTGAGATGCTTTTACACATCTGTGAGAGGGACCCAAGGATCTGAGATTTTGCAAACACCCAGATGACCATGGGGAGCAAAACGGCTTACATAGTCTTAGGTCTGCTTATTGGGAATGATTTTTAAAAATTTTTGTATTATGGAAATAGTCTCTAAAGTTTCCAGTGAAGAACAACTGCACGCTAACAAGGAAATTTAACCTACGAAAGCAATGAACTTTGTCTGTCTGTGTATCCTTAGGAGTGAGCAGCAACATGAACTTCACAGATAAGCACGGGCCATGAGAGGCTGGTTTAGTGGTTTAGTGTTTACAGTGAATATCAGCAGAAAGGCAGCACAAGTATCTGGAACTTTGATACCAAACTTATAGGAAGTAATTAGTAAGAAAAAATTACGCTCTCAACTTGAATGAGTATTAAGAGAAGAGGGACTGTCTGATTTCATGATATATGGAAAACTGAAAGCGTGTTTTATTATTATGTCAATTGTACTTAACGTTTTTATTTCATGGCTTACTTTTTTATTCTCTACACTTGTTTGTTTACATGGGTAACTTGTTAAGTTGCTAAATCCTTGGCAAAAGAGTATGTTTATTTTCAGTAATGTATGGGGCGAATACAGAGCATAGTTCACAGTAGTTCTAAATTGGTTTTTGTTTAATGAGCAAACGTCTGAATTCATGGAAGTTAGAATTCATGAGGAAGTGGAATACTGAGCTAAGGGTCATGCTACAGGGTGCACATAGTAGGATAAATGTCAGTGTAACAATGGTGGAACAAGATGATCCGTGAACGCTGAGAAACTAAAACCGACCTATCATGGGAGTAGCTGGTATTTACCATAATTATTGTATTAGTCAAAGTCATCTTTGCATATGTTGATAAGATCTCTTATAAAAATGTAGGCTCATGATAGCAGTCATATTTTGGGTTTGTTGTAGCGTGCCATGGAGAATAATAACCAACTCAGGACAAAATACTTATTTCCAACAAGTGATTCATTAGGCATTACACAACTGTGCATTGTTAATATCAAGTGTTTTCTGTCATCAGATTTCAAAAGAATTTTTATCTTGTTTCTTCATGGAAATAAGTAAATTCAATAACCATGAATATTTCAAAGTGCTTATAATTAAAACTTCATGTGCTTGGCTCCAAAACAAGTTTCAAAGACTGAGCCAATTGTTTACTGATTCTCCTGTCATTCTGTGCCCATGCATGCTAACAGCTGGCTGGTAAACCCTGCCTGCCATTGCTTATCAGCTACTGTGGAAGTAATGAAATCTCTCCATTTTGTATGCATTATTAATAATTAAGTAAAAGAGTCAAGTGATAATGTGATTTTTTATGTTAAGGGTCTCATTTGTGGCAAAATAATCACACCTGAACATAAAGATAGGCAAGCTTGCATCATGCTGGACCATGTGTTTAGTTAATATTATATTACTATAAAGAAATACCTGACAGAGCTACTTATGAAGTAAAGATATGCTGACTTTGGCTTATGGTTCTCGAGGTTCAAGTCCAGGTCAGGCAGCCATGTGGATCTGGGCTTCCTGTAAGTCGAACATCAATGGCGAGAGTGTATGTCCAATCAAGTGAAATATGTCAAGCTAGGAAGAGAGGTAGAAATAGAGAGAGAGAGAGAGAGAGAGAGAGAGAGAGAGAGAGAGAATGAGGATCTTTCTGCAAAGGTAAGCACCTCTCAATACGACTACACTAGGGACAAAGCCTTTGTATGTGGTATTTTGGAAATTCGCATCCAAATCATAGAAGTAATATAAATAGAAAATATCTTGGTACTACTAAAGAGGACCACGGTGTTCTTATTTGCTTATCAGTAACTTAAGACTAAATTGAGCAGAGTCCCAGTGCAAAGACAAGAATAATGATGTTGGTAAGCAACAGTGTTATGTGTAGTCAGCAGACGCTAGAGGTGGTAGAGTAAAACTCAGCAGAGTCAAAATCGAGGCAAATAATCCCAAAAGATGTCTTATGTCTTTGCTCTAGAATACCCCACAAAGCTTCTATGTGTGTGGAGACAAGTGGGAGGGATCCACTGATGAGTTTGGCAGGCAGGTCTGTGGGGGTGTGACCGAGAAGTGTACATCTCCTTCTCCAACTCCTCCCTTTGTTCTCTGCTTGCCAGGTGATAAGATGTACGCAGCTGTACACCAGACCATTGCGCCATGCCATGACGCCTTGGAACCAGATTACCATGCACTGCAACAAGGAACCAAAATAAACCTCTTTTCCTTGAATTGTGAGTATGGGGTATCATGTTGCAGTGACAAAGAACATCAATAGAGACACCCTCTTCAATATAAAGGTCCTGCCTTGTCAGAAAATAAAAGCCTAGACTGCAAACAAGGCAGAAAATAAGGCAAAATGGAAATTAAAAAACCAGTGCAGGTGAATCTAAATCTGTAAAATGTATTGGGAATCCTGCAGGTAGAATGCAAGCAACCCTGTTGGCTCTTGGTGCCTTTGTTCAAGGATATGTTTGAATCATTTAAAAGAGACACCTGGAACAGAACAGAATCACCTACCTGTAATCATGCAATGTGGGGGGGGGAACTCCCATTCAGAGGAAATTGTCTAAGGCCCTTGTTCAAGCTTACATCTCTACCTACGAGTTCAATTGCCATGTTGTCTCATTCAAAATTTGATGGCAAGAGTGTAGGAAAACCACTGAGTTCCATTTATTTCATACTGGAAGTGCTAAGAAACACAGACTTGAGCAGTTCTAATTACCATTGATCAGATGGGGACACTAGCGTATGGGAAGAAGTGGAAGCAATGGGACCTTTTCCATGCTTCTCTTTTCTTTGCCAATCTATGACTTTGGCTCCTGTTACTGCTTTCTCTGAGTCTGAATCTGCACTCATTCATTACACTCTTGCAGTTGAGCAAACAATTTAAAAGTGCTTTATTCCCCCATCTCTGCTCTCTGATGATTTTGAAGTTCCATGTTTGGAGAGTAGCTTTTATTAAATCATTCTGGATCACAGTGAGCCTAAGTCCAATCAATTTACAGTGTGATACACTCACTTTATTCTTTCCTCCACAATTTTTAATCATTTTCTTTGAGGCATGAAGGTTAAGGGTAAAGTGCAATGGTCTATGCAATTTTCTCTAATTCTTAGTAAGGTCTAGTTGTACACTAGTAGCAAATCAATTTCTGTGATTAAATTAAATATTCTTCTGCTTGTATAAAATCTAATTGTCAATTTTTGACTTTCCCCACCTTATCCAGCCACAGGAACTATTATGCCAAATAAAATCAGCCCTAGGACCTTGTTTCCTATGTAAATGTAGAGAATCTACTGGATCATCTTATTCTTGTACTCTACGTACTCTGTTAAAATAATCATTAGTATCTTCATTACTTCACATAACTGTGCCTTTAACTATATTCCATGAAAATTCCATCCTTCAGATTTGTGCATTAAAGTCCAATTAAATCCCCAAATTCTAACTCAGATCATCTATAGCAGCTGCTTGCCTTCCAAACAGTTGAAATATATCCAGCTGGGGATTTTAAAACTTTTAGAAAGTAACTCCAATGATTTCAGAACACAGTAGAATCAGAGAAAGGATATATATCTCCTGAGTGTGCCAAAAAGACAAAGATAATGCTTGTACCAAGGTGATCAGTAAAGACAAACTCAATGAAGTTGAAGGTGTGTTATTCCCTAACTGTCCCAGCTTCAGCCCCAGCGTAACTTTGTTATGTTCCTTAAACATCCAATGTGTAGCTTTAGTCCGATCCACTACATGAGGCCATAATATACTGGCAGGATTACAAGATTCTCATCTTTACAAACAGGCGAGATCACCCATTACTTCCATAGCGAGGGTCCATAAGCATCCAGTGTATCACAGCCATTTCCTGTTCTCCTTCCTTTATGCCTAGCCTATTTTCAATTGCTCCTGTTTTCTATTCTTAATTTGTACTTGTCGTCTCCATAACTTGTTTAGAAAATCAGTGAACTTCCTCATGATCCTGATGCTCCATTAATATCTTATGCTTCCCAACTTCCCTGAAGGGTGAAATCCAGCTTCTTTTACACCTGTTTCACAACCAGATTTACCCTACCACCTCCATCATACATGCTTCTGTCACTGTGTGGATTCACAGCAAGACGACATTTCCAAAAGCCTACCGCCATGCCTCAGCCATCATACCTGTCTGATTAGCTGTTACCACTGCTTGCTCCAGACTGCGTTAATCATGCCCTCTTGAATATTATGATGCTGTAACCATAACAGTAATTAGCTGCTGATCCAAATTCACCCCAGTTCTGGTCTTAGCTTCACTGGTCCCAGTTAAGCCTAGTTTTCTTCCCTTTGCTGCTATCCTGTAATTTTTTACACCTCAGAGTTTTAGACTGGATCTACTCTTGGCAAGGTAGCGTCGTGTCTGGTTGTAGCAGAGACAATATCCATGCTATAGAAACACCATCTCATGTAACCTTTAAAGCACATTCTGAGAATCAAAGGGGCTGCCTGTAAATATAGGTGATTTTGTGCAAACGGTATTTCCTTGCCTCCTGTTTTCTCTTTTTAAGTGTCATTAAATAAAGCTTACTTTTCTTCCTGATATAGTCTCTACCACTCTGTATTGTTTTGTAACTGGGCTTCTTTGCTCATGTAGCAAACTTGCCAGGACACTGAAGGCAGCAGGATTGTGCCAGAATGTAATTTTAAATAACAATAGGAAAGAGAAAAGCAACTGAAAAAAGAACAACTATGAAAGGAAAAGAATAAAGCTTCAGTATTTATAATTTTTCAAGTTTCTATTATTGAAAAATGGCTTCAGGTAACACATCATGCTACCAGTAATTACTTTAACAGTATAAGAAACTAAGAAAATACACATATGTATTATAAGGAACCCTAACAGAGAATGAACTTCCATGACGGAGTATGAGACAGATTATAGGTGAAATTCTTTGAGGCAGTGAAATAATCTAGGTAGGTGATTGTGCTCAGGAAATACCATTAAAATCACTAACTGGATCGAAACAAATTTCATTTCCATAAACAGCACATAAAAGTCAGGAGAGCTGTTTGAATATATCAATGGTCCTATATAGTATTGTTTAGTGTTTCTATATGGTAAAGAAAATGGTATATCTATAAAAGTCATTTATGAAACACACTAAACCAAACCCATTGACTCATTCCCAAGCATATATTTTCTTTGTATAGCTTTTTCTGAGCTCTTTCCTGCAAATTTTCTTCATATTTATTCTATTTTCCTATAATATTTTGCCAATTGTACCTCTCTCATTCTCTTAAGTCCCAACTTAGTCTACTTTTCTCTATGTACACAGGGGTCACCTGGTCAAGGTCATCACCTCTCAGCTGCATGACTGCCCCGGGTAGCAGCCCAGGTACATGTTAAATTAAAACATACCTTTAAAATGCCTATATATACTCTGTAAAATCCTTCCACTTCTCTCCATCAAACATACAATAAAATAAACTCATGTTCTTAATATCATTGTAGATATCTTTTACATCACGGACCGCAAAACACCTCTAGACTTGTCATGCTGTCTATGCCTCACAGTATCTTATGCCATGAGCCCTATGCTTCATTCATAAGACCTTTTATTGCATTCTTTGAGCTTTAGAAACAATAAATATTTTTGTCCCTGTGTTCTTACTTTTGTATACTCAGTACATTCCTAGTTACAACTTATTGCCTTTTAAATCTTTCTATAATTCTTTAATTCTGTAAATCTTTCTGTAATTCCTTAAAAAGAATTGTATCTCTTAAAAAGAGTTGTATTCCTTTTTCCTTATTTTCCTTCTATATTTAGTGACCAATAGAGAATAGGCATGATGCTGAAATCTGGGGGCCCCATGATGAGCTAAATAGATATTTCCTGATCTAGTAGTGAAAAGAGAGTATCTGACCTATGACTTATTCTAATGGAATACTTCCTCATTTACCCAATCGGACAAAAGTATAAGAATATCAAGGAAAAGCAACCAAATCATCCTGGCAAGAAAATTAAGTCATTCTTTGATACAGTATTCTATATAATTACATGCATGATTTTGTGCTGTAGACTACACATCTGCATGTATGTGTTTATGTACACACAATGCACATACCTGCTCAAGATATAAAACATCACGATCTACCAATATCTTACAGAAATGGACACATAGCAATAGATACTGAATTCCTTAATATTATGTCCCAGAAAATTAAATTGAAAGGTTGTGGATAAGTTGTTTGTTTTGTTTTGTTGGTTTTTACAGACTCTGTGGGTTCAAATATTGGCTTTGTCACTTAATAGTTATATGATTTTTTGCATCAAGCATAACCTAACTAAGTTTCATTTTCAGCATCTGTGATAAATAAAAAAATATAGTATGTGTGTCATGGGATGGTTCTCATTTTTAATCAGGCTAATGCTTTAAAACTGTATGCACAATACAAACATATAATGAGTATTTAAGAAATTTTACCTATTTTTTGTGTTGAAGATCTTACAGAATTTTAAATCTTACGGTTCAAATTTAAATTAAGATTCATTTAGAATGTATTCTGAGCTCATCTAGGACATGAGAGGTATTGTAGGTTCAATGTCTTTAAGCTCATTGGACAGGAATCTAGCCAAAATAACACAGCACAGAAAATAAGCAAAATCACTTGGATTAACAGTTCAAGGCTTTCAGATTCATTAAAACAAAATTATTCAAAATCAATATTTGGGTGTTTTTTAAGGCATACTTCTGCACATTCAAGCCATCTGCTTATTTCCAACTGGACCTATGACAGATTTATAAAAAATTAGATAAGCATAATAAAGTACAAAGAATGACAGAAAATAGAGGAGATGGGCAAAAGGGCTGGAGGCAGAGAGATGGAGGGATAAGGTGGGAAGAAAGGAACAATTGCAATAGTAAAAAGGGAAAAGAAAAATATTATTAAGATGGCCATCATTAAAAATGGTCAGTGTGACCATATGTTGTATTACACAGTATATATTAGGTAAGGATGGCATTCAAAATACTCAGTACCCAGTAAGATTCAGTAGCTCAACAGTCTGCTTGTACTGTCTACTCATAGTGTAACAAAGAATACCAGCAGCCCAGTTTTTACCTTATGCCACACTGCAGGTACATGTCTGACTGTGTGAAAAACCACAGAAAAAATACAATATTCATCTTCTGGAAGAGCAAATTTTACTGAATTTTAAATATGATAAGCATTACCCTTAAACCAAGAGAAACATGGCATATTGTGAACTTTGCAAAATTCGTAATTACTTCTGGCATAAAACTTGGAATTCAAAAAGATATTGTACGTCCTTGGTCATCTAAGTTGCACTATTGGTCCTTCTTAACTCAGTCTTGTTATTTTAGGCATATTTTGGAGAAATACTTTTATCAGTATCTAGGGAAGGAATACACTAATCCCTCAATTCTCAGGTCTAACCAGGAAGCATAGAAACTTCTTTTATCCTCTTTGTGCCTTTGTGATTTGCTACAAATAACTGATTGGCAAACTTACATGACCTTTAAATTTTGGACAAGGGAGGTCTTGGAGTGCTAGACTAGAGTCTTCCTGCATGAGGAATGAACGACAGTATAAAGGAGAATACAGTGGTGTGTGTTGTAGATTGGGTTCTCCAGGAAGCAGATACTGTACAAAGATTAGACTGCAAAATGTTCAGTAAGTAACGTCTTTGGGATCAACAATAGTGGAAAGAGAAACAAACAGAACTGGACACAAAGAAAGAAGGTGATTTTGAGTCAGAATGAAGGTCTTAGCTAAGGTTGCGTGGCATATTGAAGCTAGGACAGCCTTTTAGATTTTCCTTGGTCTTGGCGAGGTTTCTGGGCTTTGGTATTGTTATAGTAATTATTCACGGGATATAGTCTACTCCAAGAGGAAGGTGTGACATTGGCTAAGGCAGATCTCATTATCTGAGGCAATATCTGTGGAAGACTGACTGGAAAACTACTCTGCCTCCCATACATCCATTCACACCTTGGAAAAATAAGCCCATCAGTTTGTGGATCATAATATCATTCAGTATAGGGCAATTCTACCCACACTGGGATACTAGTCAGGTGAAATTTCTTGGCAGTTTATTCCCCAAAGGTCAAAGGAAGTGAAGCTTCTATATTCAAATTAGTTGATTCTGGTGCTTGCAGGTCTCTGGCTTATTATCATAGCCAGGAGTTAACACTGTGTGCTTTTCACAAAGATTTGAAATTCTTGTTCATTCAGAAAATATTAATGAAACATCTAAAACATGTCGAACAAGCCTGTAGCCATTTTGGGTGTAGCAGTGAGGAAAGCAGACATGGTCCTTGTCCTCTAGGAAGCTACAGGTTACAAGGGCATATGTTTTTTTCTCCTTAAGTAGCTAATCCTGGTAATATGGCCAGTGTCAGTTATTCTTCTTGAGAGCTAAGCAGAATTAAATCCATAGATGTAAGCAACTTGGAAGATCTGGTAGGTGTGAGCTCCTTGGGAAATTCAGTCCCATGGCCAGCAATATCCAACAGCTCTGCTTGGTTGCTCTGATGAGTTGCTGGGTGTAATTTGGGGAGTGGGCTTCTTATATTTTCTAGGTTTGGAATATCAGTTCTTTTTATCTGGTTGTTTTGTCCTCCTACTTTTTCTTCCCCGTCTTATTCTCCACCCCGTCTTCCTCCTTGTCCTCCTTCGTTTCTATCTTCCTCTTTCTTTCCTCCTTCTTCCTTTCTCTCTTGCTCACTTCTCTCTCACTTCCTCTCTCTCTCTCTCTCTCTCTCTCTCTCTCTCTCTCTTCTTCCTTTAGGAGACCACAGGCCACAGTCCAAAAAGCCTTTAGAAAACACAAACAATATGACCACAGTGGTAGAACTGGGGAACTGGGATTTTCCTTAAGGATTTTCTTTTTGAGAGAGAATGTGAGCAGCTAAAGATTAATTATTATTTATCTTAGCAAAAAGATTGAATGGAAATTTTGGAGATGGTTGGTTGACTTGCTTTTTCTTTATAAATTTATTAGTTTCATCACTTTTGACAAGTTACATAGCTTGTTTTTGTCTCAGTTTTCCCATTCATGTGTGGTGGATGGTAGGTATTCTGGCAAAGCTAGTTTGTATCCTGTTAAGCTCAAATTTGCTTCTTGATAAAAAGTCATAGCTATAAATTTCAGCTTTTTTGGAAATTGATTCACCCTCTTTCAAATTATGATAATGACTTTTTGCCCAAAACCTGGGTGGCTTTTTTCAGAAGTCTGAGAATTATTTCAGAATAGTAACGGCATTAGCAGGAGACTTGGATGAGAATATGAAATGAGATAATTTAAGTCTAGTCAGTATGAGAATGCCCAGTAACCTCACTGATAGAGCCAAATTGATGCTTAGGAGTCCCTGGGTGTAAACTTTAGAACTGAATAAATAAAATTGAATCACGTTGCTTACAGATACATTAAGAAAGACAGTACATAATTGAAACAAATCATAATCAAGCTACATGTGCACACAGAGTTACTGGATCAACATTTTAGGCTTAATTATCTAGTCTGTTCTGTTTTTGTATGTATATTCATTTCTCTGAGTCACTAGCTTAGTAACCCCAGTCAAAATTTCTCCTGCACATAACGGAATGACCATTTTGGAGACACAACCTCAGAGGCCTTTAATACCACTTGAAAGGATATGAAAAATGCTAGCAGCTGCCTTTTGTTGAGCACTTATGTGCTCGCATCTTGCCATGCATCATGCGCACCCAGATCACTCCTATGGGGCAGCTACCTTTACTATCTAATTTTAATAGCTCATGAAAGTTGAACACAGAAAGGTGATATAGCTCTTCCAAGGTTACAACTAACAACTGCTGGACTCAGAATTGCCACCCATTCTGCCTTGCTCATGAGCTCAGGCTCGTCCATCATGATCATCTGTCTTTCATTCGACCTCATCAACACATCCTGATTGCTCCATCTTCCTTTGCACAAAATTTTTTATTAGCTATTTTAATATTTATTTTGACTATCACAAATATTAATGCATATTAATTTTACAAACTAATGGGCTTCAGTGTCACAATTTCCTTCATGCATATAGCATGCATTGTTCTTATCCACATAATATATTCACTTGAAGTTATGAGTGTGTTTTAGCTTTGAATATGTTTGTCAGTTGATACATGCATATGTGTGGTATATTAGAAATGAAAGAGCAACTTGGAAGCAGTCCTGACACATGGTAGTCTCTTTATTAATAATAGTAATTTAAGTGGCTGTTTTTGTTTCTGTGCATTTGTTAATCCTCGCCAAATTGCTCTACAGAAGACAGTTCTAATATCTCTGTGTCACAGACAGACAGACAGAAGCACTGTAAATATGCAGAGTAATAGTTTTAAAGTAGAGATTAACAAGTCTTCTGTGGCCTCTGTTGTTCTCATGAGCTAAGAAAAAATTTGATATTTTTAAAGTCTTTAAAAGACAGCAATGAGTTTGTGACAAAAAGAGCTACATATAGTTCTCAAAGTTTTTTTTTTCTTTTTTGGTACCAGGAATTGAACTCAGAACCTTGTGCTTGCCAGGCCAGTGCTTATGCCACTGAGCTAAATCCCCAGCCCAGTACTCAAAGTTTTAACTCTATTTTGTTCATTTAGAGAAGTATTTCAATTCTTAGCATGGAGTCTAAGTCATAAAGATACTAAGTTAGAAGAATCAAATATATTTCTTTTGTGTCTCACTCATGAGCCATACTAAAAGTAACATTCACCTTCTACCTCAGTAATAAGAGCAACAACTAGGCTCACTAACGCATACATTGAGGACTTCACATTGAGATTTTACACAATTTTGTTCATTTACTACTCACAATACCCTATGACGTGCTTTGTAGTCATTGTTTTTCCCAGTCATCTTCCAATCTTTTCTTTCGTGCTAGCAGAAAGTATTCCCGGTTTGTTCAGTCATCTACTCTCTCCTATATGTAATATAGTAGAAGATGACCAACTCATTAGAATTACATTGTAATATTCTGAAGCTCTCCTGCCAATAATAATGAGAGGTAGAACTATGACCCAGTTCTGGACAGTGAGACTCAAGGAGAACCTTTTGACTAGGAAGTTTTTTGAGTTCCATTATCATTAAAAAGAGACATTGTGAGAGATGGTGCTTCTCTCTTGTTTTGAATGTTGACTGGCCTGGATATCGAGCCTTGATAGACTGGTGACATACTGTCTTGAACCTAAGGGAAGAAATATCAACATAAGACAGAAGTTAGAGCACTGCTAAAAATTCAACCTAACGCTTAGTATGCCTTACTTGGAAGCTTCCCGATCTCAAGATTTCTAAAGTCACCAGTTTAGGAGCCAGAGCTTTCTCAAAAGTCATCAAATTGTATACATCACAATGGGCAATCCTTAATAACAGTTATCTGTCAATAAAAGAGTCTTAAAATGTTGAGGTTTCCTAGGCCAATTGATCTATGTAGTCAATAACTGCCCTCCTTTTATTTGCTTTTTGTTTGCTCATTTTTCTCTTTTCACCTTCCTTTTTACTGTTATTATTAACACATATTAATTGTAAAAACTGATAGTATTCACTGGGCTATCTTCATAAATGCATACAGTACTTCATAAATGCATGCACTCTTCTTGTGTTGTATCATCCCTCCCTCTCATCTCTCCCAGCCCTAAGTCTATCTTCTACTTGTGCCCACATTAGAGTTGGTGAAATTGAGCCCAGTTTACTCAGGAAGAGCCAGGATTGCAAATTAGCTGTTGTCTAACCTAAAGCCTTTGATATGTTTGCCATTATGGTATTTCTATTTAACAATAACAAAAGAAAGGATCATTTTAACATAGAAAATAATGTGGAGTAACAGAGAAATTTATAGTATCTATATCTATTTAGTTGATTTTTAGGAATTATACACATTTTTCTTCTAGGAACATATGATTTTACAGAACATACATAGCCTACCATATACAAACACATCATTCAAGAACCTCCTAAGTTGTGTGTATTCCATAAATACAAAGGAATGATTCAAAAAGACTTAATATCAATCTTTCCTCACTGACGGAACACCCACCAACACATCCTGGCTCAGAAAACTCGACTTCTTCAATAATTAGAGCTTCCCTTTCCCAGCTCAGGCAGGCTGCTTCCTGTCTGGAAGCCGAATGCCATTTGAATCCGTTTCACCATTAAAATAATGTTACCTCATATAGAAACACACTGACATTCTAACAGTTCTCAAATTTTGCGTCTTTTGGCAGTATTATCTGACACAGCGATGAAATGATAAGTGTGAGGTACATTTAAAAACACTCTGCTCTATAAAAAAGCAAAGCATTCATGGTACTCAAGATGTATGATTGATAAGAATGAAAAGCAGAAATAATGCTCATAAATTTATCCTTCATTAAAAAATGCTGGTTTGAAACTTACAGTGCTCAAATATTTGAGTAGGAAGTCATAGCTGAATATTCTTGTTGCAACTAAAACAATTCTCCAGATATTTTTATGTATGAATACTTGCATACATATATGTACGAGGGTATGTGTAAAACACGCATACACACACTTCACTTGTTTCTTCTTAAGTAGATACTATTTAAAAATTAAAGAGAATATATAGAACATGAAAACATTCAATGTGTATACTCAGGAAAGAGAGATTTGTTGGATTTTAACCAAGTATTTTGCCAATGAGTTGAGTATTCCATACTGTTTAGTTCTGAGAATTTCCATGTTTGTGGATTCATACTATTGTTAAAATTTTATTTGCATCAAATTATGGTTTCAAAATTTTAATATGGGGAAAATTACTCTGAAATTTCTTTCAAGATTGTTAATTTATATAAATGAATCCCTATCAGGAGATATTCTTAGATGTCTCTCTCTCTTTTTTTCCAGTTGCATCACTGAAGTCTTTCTCTGTGTTGAAAAGTTTCCTTCCTGGGCAGTGATGATATGAACTGTTAACCAAGGATACGTTGCTTGGCTCCCAGAAACATGACAAACAAACAAACAGCTTGAGCACACCATAATGCAGATGAATGGAGAGGAGCTGGAGAAATCTGTGAATGTTTACCACAATTTAATGATCTCCTGAAAACCATCCCTCTCCTTAGCCTCAAATAGCATCCAATATGTTCAGAGAGCAAGAAAGCATGGAGGAACACAGTGTAGTACAAAAGACATTATTTAAAATGAGCCTAAGATCTTCTCTGTTGCTTTTATTATTTTTTTTTTACTGTTCCAGTTTAATATAATGCTGATGGTGTTTGGTCACAGAAATGGATACAGGATGCTTACTAGAAATTTATTTACTGAAATATCCTGAAAAAGTTTGAAGGTGATGAGATGACTTTCCCCATATTTTACTTAAAATATCAAAGCACCAAGTTCTGAGTACCACTGGGGATAGAATCAAAGTCACAGGCAAATTAAATTCTTATTTTGTACCAGGAAAATTTCTCCTTCATTCATTAAATAGTTTTGAAAGCTTTCTGAACTAGAGGAGACATTTATTAACTGGGTAACATGCTAGGTTAATAACCCTAATTTCTAGCTCTCTATTTGTAACCACAGGCATGGCTAATACTTTCGAGTTACCTTCAGTTTGCTGAGTGCATGTTTGGGATTCATTTGGGTGTGCCTGTGAGAAAGTTTGTCCAAGTGTCATATGCACCATCTTGTCCTCCTGTTAAGTGCTGTGCTGCCAGCATTTCTGGCTCAAGGAAGACATTTGATGAATTGATACCAAAAGAAATAGCTCTCCAGTTATCCTACAGTGTGTCATGAACCTTTCCAAAAGCAAATTAGCCCAGAGGCTTTTGAAATTGAATAAATTAAAAGGTGTCATTACACTAAGGTGGAAATTTTGGAAATTATTTCAAGAAGCAAAGGCCTTCAGAACTATGATTTCATTTTCTTCTCATTAATTTCTTAACATTTATTCATTCATTATTGCAAGTCACTTATGATTTATCAGAGGAGAGAGACATTGAGGAAGCATTTTGTAATATACGATCAGGGAAACTTTACCTGCTCTAGCATATCGGGAAAGCTTCTGTGTTAGACTGGGCTGCTGTAACAAAATATCATAGTCAGGGAAATTCATAAATAGCAAGCTTCATAGCTCCAGAAACTGGAAAATCTAAGATTAAGTTGCCAGTAGATTCTGGCCACTTAATGTGTGTGTGTGTGTGTGTGTGTGTGCGTGTGTGTGTGTGTGTATGTAGGCATGTACATATGTGAGCATACATATTTCTCCTATTTACTCATTTTCACTGTCATAAATACTTAATTCACATTTTTCTAACCTATTCTGGTGCAAATAGCTTTTCAACTGACAGACACTTGAGACATTACCTTGAAGCTCTCTTTCATGCAAAAGTAAGATCAAAATCCAGAGTTTCAGAAATGCAGAGAACTAAACCCATAAATCACTGTTAATGTTCTCTGAAGATAACATTTCAAGTTCTTAAGCAGAAAAGACCTAGAGTATTTAAATCTATCCGTACACTTTGAGGACTTTAAGAGTAGTCACTATTTTGAACACTGTTCTTTTAAGGGAAAAAAGTGGTTTAGGAATCTTGTAGCAAGTCCTGTTATCTGATAGAAAAGTGAAGTTAACTAGCCAGAACACATTGTATAAATGGTTTAACAGGCAAGGAAAGACAGAAGCTAATGTCAAGAACCAGAAAGAAGTGAACTGGGAACTGTGGCACATTTAAGTATCAGATAAATTTAGGATAATGTTATTATTATTATAATTATTTCAGTTCCTTAAATAAAATATCCTTTCCCACCACAGGGACAACTTTCCATTTGGCTGGTTCTTAGTTTTCATTTATGTCAGTTTCAATGACGTTCACTAGAGAGAACTCCCTTGCCTCTGAATTCTAAGCAAATCAAATGTCTTAATACATTTTATTCTTCTTAAGTACTGTCATACTTTTAATTTATCATTATTGATAGGAGCAATGTCTTCTTTCACTAGATAGGGATGATTAGTAGTACAGAAATGATAAATGTCTGATGTACTGTTGTATACTTAATACCTAGCACAGTGCCTGGCAGATAGTAAGCCCAAAATAAACAGTTTAAGAGAAATAATAAGCTTCATATTCATATATGTGAATAAAACTGATGATTTTGATAAAGAAGGAAGAAGGTTGTTTGGGCCAAATTTCTGAAATAGTCAGTGCTATGGACCATCAATCAGTTTTATGTCGTTTCTATATAAGAAATCCTATTATATTACTCAATCTATGAATGGCTATACAAAATTTTCTCTTTTCTTGAGGTGTTCAAAATATATAATTAATAAAAGGAAGGGACCATGGACTCACATGCTTTAAAATGGCAAGTATTAGTGTATGTGACTATATTTCACCATTTTTTTAAATCCAAGCAGGGGATGGACCAACGCAAGTATTCTTCTGCCTTGGTGACACAGAAGTGCCCTGATTTTACAGTGTTACAGTCACCTAGAATAAAGTTATATATTTTCACCATACATACTAAGAGTTTGGAATCATGTTTCCAAAAAGTTGGTAATTTGCTTTTAGAATTGCTGAATTATGGTTTGAGAGATACATGACCTAGCCTAGCCTTCAAAAAATTCCCTGTGGAGGAGACGGATTCATCAGAGCCTCAGTGTGTAACTTAAAAATTATTAAGATGTGTTTATCATACAGAGTAATGTGTTACATTTTGCCAACTTCATACATCCTCTGATTATTTTCTTCATTACACCCTGTCCCTTCTTCCTCCCTTGCCCTGGTCCTGTTCCTCAAAATGCTGTGTGGCTTTCGTGTAGAAATATGACACAGAGGTGTTTTCTTCAGGAAGCAGCTTTATTCGTGCCGCCACTGACTCACGGGATTCGTGTGCGAAAGCTAAGTGCTGAATGTGGCATAGTTGAACATTTCTGCACAATTTTTGTGCCTTTGTTTCCCTTATATGGTCATACCCTAACATTTCACAGACCGGTTGGTTAAGGTTTATGTTACAGAGTTATGTCTGTACTACACATGCATATACTCAAGCTGCCCCACAAATCTAGAGGGGCCCTAACCCCAAACTTTCACAACCTTCTTTTAATTTTCTTGTCATTTCACCTTTTTGTTTTTCTAGATTCAACATATATGGCAGAACAGGTGACATTTAAATTGCCGAACCTGGCTTATTTCATTTAAGATACTGACATTCAGTTTCATCTATTTTTCTGAAAATGGCATGACTTTATTCTTAAATATGGCTGAATATTTCAGCATATATATGTGAATTGTGAATTGTGCTGTAATATGCATACGTGTGCATGCATCTTGACATGTGTTACAGAATGCTGTCTGTAATTATTTTGGGAATAAACTGAGGAATGATACAGCTGGACCAAATTGTAGCTTCGTTGATATTGGGGGAGCTCCTTACTGATCTCCACAGTATCCATACTTGATATCTCCATCAGTAGTGTAAGGAATTACTTTCCCCTACATTCTCACAAGCATTTACTGTCTTTTGTATGTTTGATAACAACTATTCTGACTGAAGTGGGATAAAAAATCTCAATGTTGTTTATTTTTTCAATTTTTTGTTGCTGTACATACATTTCTCATGGTGAATTCGGGCAGGTGCTTTTGACTCTCATTTCAGTAATGGCTAAACATTTCTTTCATGTACTTAATAGTAATTGGCCCTCCTGAAATGTGTTTGCTTAGTACATTTGCCCATTTGTTGATCAAGCTACTTAGTTATTTGCTGCCAAAGTTTTGAAAAAGAACTTTTTTATCTTCTAGATATTAATCCTGCCAGAAGGGTAACTGACAAAAAATTTTCTCTCATTCTGTAGGTTGTGTATTCACTGTTAGCTGTTTCATTTGTTATGCAGTAACTTTTTCATCTGAGGTGTTCCCACTTTTTCATTCTATAATTTCCCATGCTATTGGAGTCCTATTCAGTAAATCTTTGCTTGTGCCAAAACTTTGAGGCTTCTTTTTCTCCTATTTTCTTCTCACAGTCTCAAGGTTTGAGGACGTGTGCCAAGGTCTTTGATCCATTTTTAATCAGAGTTAGAACAGAGTCAGAGTTAGGGACCCATTTTCAAATAGAGACTGCTGTTCCAAATAGGCAGTTTTCTGAAAGCAGACACCCAGTTTTCACTGCCCCATTTGTTACAGTGATTAGTTTTTCCCCAACATGTATTTTTGTTTCTCAGAGTCAGATGGCTGTAGTTTGTGTGTAGTCATCTTTGTTTCTTCTATTTTGTTTCATTGATCTATGTGCCAGGTTTTACTCCAATATCATGCTGCTTTTCTTAATATGGCTTTGTAGCATATTTTGAAATTGGGTATTATGATGCCTCCAGCATTTACTGCATCAATTTTGAAGCTCTCATAGTAACAAGCAAATGAAACTACAAAGAATTAAAGCACCTACTGCCTGCTTCTGTGACAAACTGCACCTTTCCATCAGAAGTCAGTTCTACCAACAGAAAATCACTGGTGGACCATGTCTGCTCGGCTTATGCTAGCTTTCCTTGAGGAAGATGTTTGATATGACTCATATGACTTTTATTCTGCATAATCTACATTTCTGACCACCATTCTATGTAATTGCTGAAAGATCGTAGGGTATTCAGGGCCTGGAGCCGGGAGCCCAAATCTCAGGCAGCAGTTATGAAGAATGTTTCATCTCTCTTTTGAAAAGCAAGCAATATGTTGGCATCAAAAAAGAACCAAAAGTCATAGTCATAAAAAATCTTTGTTCAAACTGTGAGTTTAAAAGGGGATGAATATTGTCTTGATTTACTATATGTACCAATTCATCATATTGGGTCCTAAAACTGTATCATCATCAATTAGTATCCCCTTTTCCATTCTAACTGTCCTTGTTTGTATGAGAACTCATATGGTCACCTTAAGTATGATATTGAAAAAATAAGAGCTATTCTTATTATTAATTGTTATCCCATGTGATTACTGATTCATACTCCTTTCAAAAAATTTAAGCTATAGTCACTGACAAATAAATATTCCAATTCACATCATCACTAGTGTGTAGGTAAGCTCTTTGGTTTATATGATGCAAACACACAAAGAAATTTCATAGTAATGATGTAAATTAAAGAATAGAGATATAGCATAAATTCCTCAAGCCTCTGTGTTGTCTTAAATTATTTCTCCTTTCCTTTAAATCTTCTACCTGACATAAGTTATTTCTTTCCTTGGTGACATGTGGTAATCTTAATTTATAATGTCATTTTAGTCATATTATTGGAGATCTGACACATTCATTTACAAGAACTTTCTTTGAGCAATACAACACATGGAGTTCATTATCACAGTTTTGTTTTTATGAGCTTTAAAAAATCATAAGCAACAATAAAAGAATAACAGTACTGATTCTTTCCATTATAAGTGTCCCTAGAATGATCTCTGTGAAAGTGTATCATAATGTGTCACATACTCCTTTGTACAGCAAAGTTGCTTAATAATAGCTACAACCCACAGATTGGTAACAGGTAATAAGGCCCATTCTGGCCCAAGTGTCCTCTGCAGCTCTCTTCTTGCACCTCTGTGTAGTTGTAACCACACTAGAGAGCAATTGTCTGTTCTTCTCTGTTTCTGTGTGACTTCTGCATGTGATTCTTCCTGTCATAGTGAACTCCTACTCTGCATCGAATATGAATTTCTCCGTGAATGTATTTACAGCTCTTCCACCCTGCCCATTCCTTTGTCCATTGTTTTTTTAAAAATTATTCCCAGCAATTAAGAAGGGCATTTGGAAGAATAACTTACATATTGCAGGACATGGTGGTTATGGATTTTGATTTCGTCATCCTATTCCTAGTGGTCAGAAAGGATTAACCATATCGCTTGTACAAGGGCAGGAATCACATTCTTGTTACTCTTTCTATTCTTTCTTCTCAATAGCTTGGGCAGGGCTACTTCCTGATTAGCTACTTCATATATATTTATCCAATAAATAACAGATATAAACTGTGATGAGTGCTGTCCTTATTACCTATAATTAGCTCCTTCAGTTTTCAATGACATTCACTTTTCTGATTATAGAAATATTATCAATGTAAGAAATATAGAAGAGGGCCAGGGATTTAGCTCAGCGGCTTAAGTGCCTGCCTGGCAAGTACAAGGTCAGGAGTTCGATCCCCAGTACCAAAAATAAATAAATAAATAAATAAATAAATAAAATTTCAGGGATTTAGCTCAGTGGCTTAAGCGCCTGCCTGGTAAGCATGAGTTCGATCCCCAGTACCAAAAAAAAAAAAAAAAAGTAAGAAATATAGAAGAGCATAAAATTAGATTTTATACAATATACACAGGGCAAAATTATTTCATATGTGGATATTTTTGGCTTCTTTGGTCATTCTAGCTAGATAATTAGTAATTTTGTTGACTTTCACAAATAAAAATTTTTGACTTTGTTGTTTTTGTTTTACTAGTTTTTTATTATTTGAAGAGATAATTTCTCTATCCTATATTTTAAGGTATATCTTTAAGGATTTTTTAGTTATTACTTCTTTTTAAATGAAAATGTTTATATCTATACATTTCCTCCTAAGCAGCATTTTGGTTGCATCTAGTACTTTTTGTTAAGTTGTCAACATTTTCTTTCTCTTGAACAACTAGTTTTCATTTTTATATCTTCTCTGACTACAGTCTATTTAAGAATTTGGTATTTAATTTACACACACAGTAATAACTAAATTTCTCTTAGGACCAATTTGTAATTTAACACTAGTTTTAAAAAGAAATATGGTGTATGATTGCTAATCTTTTATATTTAGCAAAAGTCATTTCAAAATATACTTTGTATCTTGGAGAATGCTCCACTTGTGTTTCAGAGCAAAGCTTCTTCTGCAATTGTTTGGTATTATGTTAATGGTATCTATTAGATTAAGTGGGTTGTCACATTACTGATGTTTTCTATTTCTTTAATGATCTATCATTTATTTGCTCGTCTCGTCATGGAAAGCTGAGGATTGAAATATTTAAGCATTATTGTTAAAGTCTTCACTTCTTTGGGTCTTTATTTTAATTTGGATATGTATGCTTATTATGTTTATATATTTTGCAGTAGTTAACTCCCTTGTAGTTTTAAACTATCTCATTTTATCTCTAGCGATCTTCTTTTTTCTTTTGTAGCACTGGAGCCAGGCACTGAAAAATATTGAACTCAACACCTTTTCACTGAGCTACATGTCCAACTCTTAGTTTTAGATTTTATTTTGACACAGGGTCTCAATAAGTTACTGTATTGGCTGGGCAGGTCCTCAACTGTGGTTCTTCTGGTGTAGCATCTTGGAATGCTAGGATTACAGGTATGTACCAAAACATCGCACAAATTGAGATCTTTTAAAATTTTATTTTGTTAGATATTAGTTTAGTTACTCCTTTGGTAGGGTTGCTGATGAGGAAATATATTTTGCCTTTCTTGTTCTAACATTTATATTTGAATCTAAAGCTTGTATCCATTAGAGAGCACATAATTGCAATTGAGGATTAATCTATTCTAATGTTCTCTGAGTTTTATTTCATTGGTTAAACCACTCATATGCAATATGTTTCCATTTTCTTATGTCTATTTTACTTTTTGACACTGTAAGAATATTTCTAGGGTAACATTTTAGTTTAATGGAAACTTTGCAATGTATTCTTTTAAAATTCTTTACATTATCAGTTTTATCAGAATACACTTCAGATTTATAAAGATTGAATTGTAGTGTGGAATAGAAAAATTATGAATCTTACCACTGTTTCATTCTCTCTCCACTTTGTACTATAATTATTATTCATATTATGTATATGTTAAAACTCAGAAATATATTTTAATTTTGTTATATACTTTTATAATGTAATGGAAAAGCAAATATAATTCTATTAGTGTTACATTAGTTTTCTGTGTTTCTTCATTTCAACCCTTGTATTTATGTTACCATTTCATATTTTCTGATTCCAGTGCAAGATTATATCCACACACTGCCTTTGTGGCATTATTGGCAATGATATAACAATTCTGTATATATAAGCTCATCAATACCATTAAACTTACATTGCTTTATTCCATTGCTTCATAACTGATTGAGAAGATTGAAGAAATATGCAATTACACTGTGTTTTATAATTATCTACATAAGCACATTTAGTGATGTTCTTGGTTTTCCTTGTGTGAATTTGACTTTCTGCTGTTTTTACTTTCTTACAACTGAATGAACTTCTTGTAAATGACTAGATTTTTTGTTTTTTAAAATCTGGTATTATGTTATATCTTCATTTTACCTTCACTTGCGAAAAGTAGTTTGTCTGGGTATAAGACTCCTACCTAATTCTTGCCTTCTCTTCACTCTTTATTGTAGTTTCCCAGTACTTTTCGGTTTCCATTGCTTGTTGTGGGAGTCCTGTATGATTCTTATCAGAATTCCCTTGTACCTGTTGTGTCACTTTTGTCTTGATGTCTCGGAATTTTTCTTCTTATATTTGGGCTGATCATGTCCATATATAGATTTCTTCTTTTGCCCTATTTAGCATTTGTGCTGCTTTTAAGATTAATATTTTTCTTTGAATTTGAGTTCTTTCAGGCACCATTTCTTTTGCTTCTTTTCATTATTCTCTTCTACGCTATTACATGCACATTTTTATGTTTAATTATGTACCTTATTTCTCTGACATGTGTTTTATTTTTTTTTTTTCATTTCTGCTCCATGGAATGCTTAATTTGCTTTGAGTTCACAACTCATTTCGGAGCCTCTGGTAACTGTATCATTTGCTTTGTTGAGATTTGAATCTCTGGAATTTACAATCAATTCTTTCAATGATTTCTTTGTCTTTATTAGTATTTCCTGATAATAATGTTTTTCTTTCATTTTTACAAGTATTTTCCATTAGTTTTAGAAAAACATATTTAAAATAAAAGATTTGAAGTATTTGTCATTTAAATCTAAAAACTGTGTCCAATTAGAAGAAATTCATGATTTTTGTGGCGATGGCTCACATTTTCCAGTTTTTAAGTTATGCTTTGAAGAGTAGATATCTGCAAAATATTTTTAGCAATTCCAGATTTTAATTTTCTTTATTTTTACCATGCAGAAAGAGTGCATTTTAATGTTTGATTTACTTTTTGAAATGTAAACAGATCATTAATTGAGAAATACTAATTTACTATATTTAGATATGTAGTTACAGTGTAGAGTTGAAATTTAGATAGTTACCAATTCTATAGTCTGAGATATTTACCATTTTTGTGATGAAAATATTTAAAATTTGCTGTTAGCAAGTTTTTAAACACATAGCACATTATCATTTATTACGTTCACCTCTGGTAAGTGCCTTCCACTTCCTCTGGCAATGCGTATTACTCTTTTAGTTTTATGTAAGATAATGCAGTATTTGTCTTTCTGCATGGCTTACTTCACTTAGCATAACATCCTCCAGGTTCATCCACGTTATCATTTGTGGAGCTTCATCGGCATTCCACTCATTTGCTTCTTAAAGTGATTTTCTCATTTAATTTGCAGTATTTTGCTTGCTATATGTATTCCCTGAGCTTTATACTCAGTTTTCATTTCATTTCATTATTTCAGCTTCTGCGCCATCTTATGGGTGATGCTCATTTGGTGTGACTTACTGGCAACAACTGATAAATTTTTGGTCAAATGACTTAAGTCAATAAGTCTTTTATCCTTGGCTGGTGCATTTGTGTGCGATTTGAGGATGGGTTTAGTTGCTCTGGAGCTTTTCGTCTATGTTTTCAGCTTTTGCTTTCCTTTGGGCCCTCTTCCTTTTCCCATATATGTTTTCACAGTCTCTCACTCAGCTGGAATATGTGAAGAACCTGTGACCCCCCCAGGGCTCTAATCATCTCTCAGTCACCCAGGGTGGTTTGAACAATCTGCTTTCTTGAGTTGCTCCTATGTATCTGCATGAGTAGTACAGTTTTATATGAAGTGTGCACAGAGTCTCTGTATAAAATAGTCATTTCCTGGGTCCTTGTGTTAAATTTCTGAGTAGATTTCCAATATTCTGCCCAAACCAATGGGAATCCCAAGATCTTATTAAGAAAGTTGCCAACTTCTCCTAATGACCATTGGATATAGCTTTTCTCCTTTCTACTGTAAGTCAAGTTAGAATCTATCAGCAATAACTCACTGCCAACATTGTACTGGCGTCAATGGTCAGACTGGTCTCATGAGAAACAGGTACAACCTCATGACAGAACACCAGAGACAGACTTTTACTGGATTTCAGTAGATTTTTATGAATAAATTCTTCTTAATATGTTCTTTGCATTAGGCCAATTTCCATAAAGTTTAAATGGTTGCTATCAAATACTTGCCCAGTTGTGAATTGTCAAAGAGATTATATATTTTCAACTTATTCAGTCCTTTTTAGCCATAAGCATTAACTCCCTTTGAGTACATGCATTTCCTACATAGCTGAAATCATATTGTCAAAATGAGTTTATAACCAGATATCAGTAAAATTAGTGAGAATATTAATATCGTTATAAATGCACTGAAATGTAGTTATTAATAACTTCATGGTAGTTCTCATGTTAAACTATCATAATTCATTTATTTGAGTGTACTATTGGCAGTCATGTGAAATATTTTCCTTTTGTGAACTGTGATGGTTATTTTTTTATATGAATCCCTTTCACAAAGCTATACCTATAATTAGAAATATTTAGTAGAAATATATTTTCAACATTTAGCTAAACACAGAGCAAAAATTTTTCTAAAATAGCATAGCAGTTGATGCCCTTAGTACAGTGGTAAGGTGTTTGGTATACTATACTGTTATCTATATTGAGAATTAAAATTAAAAATATCTGCACTCATAACTGAGTGCAAAGATTTTCCACTCCTTAACTGAGTGAAAAGATCTGGTACATTTGAGTGTCTTTTCCAAATCACTTTGTTCAACCCAACTCTGCAATTATTTATTTAGGATTGATGGATACTTTCTCTTCTCCTTGGCTACCTCATTCATTACCTTTTCTTGGAAGAGAACATTATATTATTTCACATCATTGCATACAACATCCACGCACTTTATCCTTCAAATGGAGACATTTTTAGAAGCACCATTCTCATTATCAGTTCTCCATGACTGTAAATTGATTCATCCAATTCCTAAGGTTTAAATTTTAATCAGGTCACAGGAATATCTGTTAACTTCCAAGAAGTATATACAAAGATTTGTGGGGAGGAATTGTGTAATTTTTCAAAGGTGTAGAGAGAAAAATTAACAGTAAATTAAATTTAAGATATTTTGTTCTTATGATATCTTATAAACAAAATCTGAAACACATTTGAATATTTCCAATGTGGATTAAAATATGTAGTCTTGATTGCATTTTTGAAGCTATCTGAACAGTTTTTAAGCACTTTTCCAAAAGAGATTTTCTTTATTCTTATTTAGCTATGATGGTTTGAATTTAGAAAGATAAGGAACATAGAAAATATCACATTGCCTTGTCTAAACTTCTAGCAATATCCGTTCATAAATGTGTAGTGATATTTAGGAAACATCTTTAAGAAACACAGAATTAACCCTTTATCTGAAGTTTCTACTTCAGTTCCAGTACCATTCATTCACCTTACATTAGTTAGAGTGAAATTTTATGATTGAGATTCTATGGTTCTCTTTTTCAGAAATTTTAGTACATGGTGAGTTAGTGGCCAAATGTTTCTCATATCCCAATATGCACAGCCCTTTACAATGGATTTGTTACTCTTCTTATTTAGAGGTAAAGCCTTTTCTCCACTCCTTAAATCTGAGATAGTTTTCTATCTGTCTTTGTGTTAATGGATGTCATGAAAGTATTATCATGTAAACCCAAGACATTTGGCTTCAGGTTGACTTGCAGTTCAGTTTTCAGCTTCTTGAAATGGCACCTGGAGTTCCTCATAGAAAACAAGTGATCTGGCCTATCAAAGGAAAAAGGAATGTATTAAATGTGACAGAGCCTTCAGCGCCAAGTCATAAGAAAATCCTAGATGGGAATGGTAGGTAATCTTGGACTTTCCAACTCATCATTTCCTATAGTGTAGTGATCCCACATGAATTAGCCTTGGAAAAACCACCAAAGATACTGACCAGCTAGCATGCAGAATTAGGAGAATTAATAGATCACTGAGTTATTGTGACACTAAACTGCATAATACTTTTTGATGTAGAAAGAGCTGATACAAGTGACTTCCCAATACATGGTATTTTATTCTATCTCCTTACTTTTTCATATAAATCCTTTTGTATCTATCATTCTGTCCCAAGAATACCATGTATTCAATAATATACTTGTTACTCTTACAATAACTGAGCTATTTGTATAAAAAAGCTAGAATTGACCCTAATGCCTCTGCTTCATTGTGCTGGAGATTATCATCATCATTGCTTTGTTCTTGCTATTGATCTTGTAGTGACTCCAAAACAGAATGTGAACCATAATCTTACAAATGAAAATAAGCCAGAGGGTAAGGAAAGTTTGTTCCCATTCTATTTTCACTGGTACTGAAACTCTAAGTGCATATCTACCGATGTTTGATCATCATGGACAATTTATAATTTATCAGATTTAACACTATGGAAACACTTGCTTTTATGAGGGCATGAGTAAGTGTATTGGTTTAGATTTTGACTGCCCTCTTCCCCAATGGCTTCATGTGTTCAGTGGTGTGTCTTTTGAAATGTGATTAGATCATGGGGTATCTATACTACTTGGTGGATTAGTTCATTGATAACTGTACACTAAATGTACTGTTAAGAGGTAGGACCTAGTTGAGAATGATGTGTCGCAGCCTTTTGAAAAATGCATCTTCCTCCAGTTCTTAGTTGGGAATATGTGTCACAGGCTTTTTCAGATTATATCTCCTTCCCCCAGTTCCTCTTTTATCTCTCTGCTTCCTGACTGCCATAAAGTGAGCACTTTAGATCCACCATGCCTTTCTACCATGCCATTTTTGCCTTTGAGCCAAGCAACTATGGACTGAAACCACAAAACAATCAGGCATATTGACCCTCTTCTCCTTTAAGTTGTGGGTGTTTGGTGTCTTGTTCCAGCAATGAGAAAGCTAACTAGTGCAATAAGCATGCATTTTCATACTATTTCTGGGCGCTAATTTCGTGAACTTAGCAAAATTATGTATATATTACTCTACTCCATTTACAAAAAGGTGGAATTGTTTTAGGATATTTACACTAAGAAAATAAATGAAAAGAATAATGAAGCTGGGTTTACATGAGATATGGTGGAAATGAATTGGAAATGACTTTAATAACTATTAATATATAAGGTGAAGATATCAATGGAATGTGAATTCAATAATTACAAATCCTGACAAGAAACAATGTCCATGATACGTTGCAAAGAGAAAGAGTAGTACCACACAAAATAAATTTATTGTAATTATTTTATATATACAGATACTGCTCATTTAATGAAAGAGTTCAGTTTCTTCACCTAACCTGTTAAATGAATTGGTTGCTAAATGAGGAATTGTATATAACATGTACATTACAATATTAGAACAAAGAAATGATCAAAGGAATTTCCAACTTGATGACTTTGTATTCATTTGCATAATGCTTACATGCATTCTTGTAATTTATCAAAGAGCATAAAACTATAATAATGTATTATACAGTACAATCAACAAAGACAACAGTACTGTATAAATAAGGTGTACTCTACAGAAAAACTCACTGAAGCCGTACAATCAAGATGTATAGAACTGTGCAAAGTGACTGTTTGGACCTTCAACTCAAACTTATCATCTTTCTCTTTCTTGGCCCAGTTCTATACATCTTGTTTTGTTTCCTGAAAAACTTTTGCAGTATCAAATAGATGTGCAAAATATATCCTAAGTAATGTTGCCATTGAAATTCATTTTTTCAGAGTTAGTAGAGTGTTTCTCTGGAAGTTCTTGTCCATTTTTCCTGTCTCTTCTCAACACTACCTATCTTATTGTCTTACATTAGACACATAATTAAATGCATATGTTTTTCAGAAAATAGATAACACAATTTGAAGGCAAAGGGCTTGGTACTTACATACAGAAAAGAGCAGTGGTGGCAACTCGGATGGAGTTGGTAAGCATGACCATTGAGTTAGGCAGGGAGCCACAGTGTGGTAAAATGTACAGAAGTAGAAAAAGAAAATGAACAATCCAAATTGTACCATGTTAAAATCTAATAGGAGGGAAGACATCTTTACTCAACTCCCATTTGACTTTCTTTTTGTCATGGTTATTAAAAATGCTGTGAGCTACATAGACCAATTGATCCATCCCAACTTGTAGAACCTGTTAGTGATTTTGGAGCTTCATCTTAATGTCTTGCACTGACTGCTTCATAAAATACTGTCCAAGTATAATTTAGCCCTCTTTAGATTCTAGGTTTAAATTAGTGATTTACAGAGGGTGCGAGAAAGCCAGTGGATTTTCAGCATACCCCCTACTGATAGTTCTGAGATTATCATGACTGACAGACTTATTTGTGCCTTCATGCATATCCACTAAGATGACCTGGAGGTGTCTCAATCCCCAGTGTTACAATTACACCTAGGCCCTTCTTGGGCCCTAAATAACATGTTTGTCACCTGATTATTATTGAGTATAGCTGCAAGGCCTTTGGCACTGGTCTGCCTGACAGCTATTATAATCCTCTCTTTCTATCGTTGTGTGGCAAGAAACAAGAATGAATTGAGCAGTTTTTATAGGCCACTGTCAGGGTGTGAAATCCATCAACAAACTTCTCAGGATCTTGTGATAATTTAGCCAGTTTCTATTTGCATTTTTTGGTATCTATGATTGAAAAAGGGATCTGATGTGAAACAGTACCATTTGCTCTTGCCACTTCTCCAAGAGGTGGAATGTTGGCAGGCTTAGATGTTGAGTTCCTTGAGGCTGGGCCTTATGGTACACAGACTCAGACTTAGTATGAGATGGGTCTAAGAGGTTGTCTCTATCCACTGTTGTTACCCATAGTTCAGGTTAGGAAGGAGATAGCCTATTGGGGGAGGGACTGGGAAGAGGAGATATCCAAGTGGGGAATTAAGTGAAAAGGATGAGATGTTTTCCATGGTGGATTTGTGGGCAAAAGGAATATGAATTAGGTTGTGAGAATCTTATAAGGTGTACCCTGGTCAGTCCTAACCCATACAGCCCTAAGATATTGCCTGGTAAGACTGAACTCCTTAGGATTCAAATGCTACATATCTTTTTCCTTGTGTGGGCACCTTTGGCGACAATTCATCTCCTGGACTAGAAGTCTGCACTTTGGATTCCCTACTGACTAGATGCCTCTAGCCAATTATAAAAGTCACCTACCATCATGGTATGCACATCTAAGAAGAGGTGGTAATTGCTTCCCTCAATAAAACCCTGATAAATTTTACCTTGTGGGGACCCTTGATGACAGAATTGGGTAAGTTGAAAAATGGCCTTCAATTATAACTTTCTAATGGAATGGAACCTCTGAGTTCTCATAATTTTTCCCCATCCACTCTAAGTAGAGCAGGTAGGGCTTGTGTGATTTCCTGCAAAGACCTGAGGAATCTATAATGGGTGAGGAACCTGGTAGTTGGCAGTCTAAAAACTAGGGATAGTATGACTCTTCTGGGGAAGAGACTAACAAATTGGGGATGGCATTTGATTGGATATTAACACAGAAGAGGTGGGATTCTGAAAACTGCTGCTGTCCATTTCCGAGGCAGGAGATATCTTTAAAAATCTGAGCTCTTGTATAGTCCCTTCACTTGTCCATAGCCCACTACTCTGTCCGCAACTCCCCTGAATTCCCAGGAACCCACGTTACAGGATATGGATTTCTTGGCAGTTTCACAGTGAAAAGTCATTTGCCAAACAGAATTCATGGAGCATTTTAGACAAGGAGATAAACTTGAAGCCCACATTATCATAAAAATACCAGAATAAAATAAGATAGAGGAAGAGAGCTAGCATAAAGGAAGCAACCCCAAGAGTGCACATGAAGAAATACTTACACGTGGGGCTCGATAAGCAGTCCTACGACTCAGGAAGGTTCTGGCTGGAAGCTGAAAAGGCCTAAAGTGTCACTCTTTCCATGAATCTGTGAACTTTTAAAACACAGAGGCCTCATGATTCTGTTTCCCATTCTGGCAAGGTGGGACACACTGGATTCCTCTACCCTCCAGTTCTCTGTGTCTCTTTGATAACTAATATCAGGACAAATGAAAGAATTTGAGTATTCTGACAAGAGAAAGTCTGAGTGGGAGATAAAGGTAAAGAAGGGACTGGGTTTTCTAGGGGAGACAGGAGAAAAAAAAAACTTGTCTGCTCCTGCTTAAGTTGAATTCATAGACTTCATGAATTCCCATGGACAGTGTGGCTTATCACCAGGATGAACGCTTAAATCTACATGGTTGAGGATTTGCCAGACACCCCAAAGTGGAAACCATAGCATCGGGCAGACCAAGATTATGCCTTTCAGTTTTGAGGCAGAGGAAGAATGTAAAGAGCAGTTTAGGCAATGTCTGCCATACAAAAGTGTTTAGGGTAGGAGCTTAGGAACACTTAGCTACTGAAAAGGAATCTGCATGCTTGCAGGGCTTTGTGTCACACAAACACAAGACTGACCAATGCATGGAAGTTATCTTGCTCCCAGCAGAGACTAAAATTATATATTTCATGGCTATGTTATCCTTTTAAAGGAGATTTTGTTTCATGGAGCAGATAATCTACTGTCATTAGGTCTGTCCTGTGCCTGCAATGAACAAACAGTGACATGAAAAAAGACAGGAAAGAGAAGAAAAGAAATATAAAATTTCCCTCAAGAAAGGCCTTACCTCCTGCTCTCACTTTCCAAATATAATGATGGGTGGAAGGTTTCTAAATTCTTGCTTATGGAAAACAATGGATTGGATGTGGCATGCGATGACAAACAAAGTATTAATCAGAAAACTGTACATTTGGAATGAGTAGGCTCATTATGATAGAAATAAAAATGGCATGAGCTCTTAATGATGCTGGGTTCGAGAATTTAAAATGCTATGTCTTGTCTAGGTTGCCTCCCATTGAGTCTTCTAGAGCACGATTGAAAGAGTGACTGACAGGGTGCTAAGTCAAGTCAATTCTATGTATTATGCACATGGTTTCCCATAAATCATAGTGTTATAACTGGGTGTATGAGATGCAGTTCATGTGCATTACCTTTCAATAACCTCCAAGTGAACAAAGCTTAATGAGGGTCATTCCAGCAGGTTTGGTTTACATGCATCCTGGTTTGAGATTTCAGAGTCTTCTAGGGTGGGCTCGGTGTTCTTTGTTTTTCTTGTCTCTGCACTGTAGTATTGAACTTTAGGACAAAGTTGAGGCAGTTGGTCCTGTAACCCTGCTCAGGAATATCCGCACTAAAGGCCATGCTCAGGTTGTTTCGAGTAGAAACGAGGACTGTATTGAAAAGTGGACCATAGGCCACACATGTTACACACTGGAGGAAAACATGGGCGAATTTCACTAATCCCTAAGAATTTGTGGAAGACTGAATTTAAAGGTAGTGATCTAATTGTTCTGATAGGATAAATTTCAAAGCAGGCAGCCATTCAGTCTGTTTTGGGGATACTGCTGTCTGCTTTCAGTCAGACTTGTAGAAACATCATGACTCAAATTCCTCAAAATCACTAGCACTAGAGGTCCCATTTAACCCAGCTATTCCTCTTCTAAGTATATTATTGGAAGAATTAAAGCATCATATAACAACAATATATATATGCACCCATGTTTACAGCAGCACAATTTATAATAGCCAAATATTTGAAACAACATGAATGCTCATCAACTGAGGAATGGATAAAAAAGATGTGATCATTTTATACATTGGAGTACTCCTGAGCTATAAAAAAGAATAAGTTTATAACTTTTACAGGTTAATGGATACAATTTGAGATCACACCAAAAGTGAAATAAAACAGTATAAACCTGGTGTTGTCTCACTTGGGTGAGAAACAGAAAGACAAAATAAGACCCAAAATGTACAATAGGTATTGTGAAATGGGAAAATAAAACTGTTCAAAAGAAATTGAAAATAGGATGGGAGAAAGGTAAAACAAAAGAAGGGAAAAGAAAAAAGTATATATTATAGTTATATTACTAATTTCCCTTAGTTCATTGAAAAGAAAGGTTTATGCCAATAACATTTGAATAATTTTCATGACCATATCTTGTACTCTGATTAACTGTTTTGAAGATAATACATACTGTATTATTATTCTCCTATTGTTTTGCTTTGAAATTTTGTTTTATTTTTTCATAAAATAAAAAAAATTCTAAAATCATAGAAAAATGATTTGAAAAACAAATTTGTGCCTAAAAGTAGCTACATGTAAAACTTGGGGCAAAGGAAATGTGTTTGCTCAAGTGATTAATGCCATTGAAAGGGAAGCAAGTAATTTGCACTAAAGCAAGAATGAACCTTTGATGACAGCAAAAATCAGGAACAGGGTCAAGTATGCTGAATTGAAAAACTTCCATTTAAACAAAGAATCTCTGGCTTCCTGTTTCATAAGATTCAACTCTGATATTGTTTCTCTGAAGATCATTTTACTATGCTTAGTCACCCAGCTGTTTAGAAGCCTCTGCAGCCATGGTCTGAAGGCTCCTGTTTGCTGCTCCTGTTAGTAGCAGACCTGAGTATCAGCCATGTAAAGGTGATCATTCAAAAATGCATGTTGCAAATGTTATGGGGTCATGGTGGCTTTCATTCATGTTTCAAAGGAAGTTCAGGGAGGTCTGTTTGTCACTAATGACTGGGACACCCAGTCACACGACTGGGTGAAGCAACAGGAGTAAAATCAAAGTTGCAATGGAGATAGGAGGCTGTGTGGGCTGCTACCAGCAAGGTCATCATGGTGAGCCCACACAAGTCCTTTGGAACTTATACTTTCTCACAGTGTCCCACAAAAGCTGGGCATGAGGTTACTGGTCCTCATGTTTGCCCTGCTGGGTTTGGCCTTGATTTGGCCTCATTTTTGTATCCTCCAATTTCTTCTGTTTGAAATGGTCATTTCTATTCTGTATCATTTTATACTGAAAATATGCAACTATCTTTTTGAATATTCAGAGATTTATAGCTAAGCATTTGCCTTGAGTCTGAGAGAACATTTTGGATTTTGACTTGTGAATAATGCTAGAACACCTGAGGCTTTCAGGAGGGCATTAATGTGTTTTCTGTTCTACTTGAAATAGTCATATTTTGTTAAATGGAATTATAACCCTGTATTTATTTGGAAATTAAGCATGGTTTAAAGACATGTGTTTGAAGAAACTCTACAGAAGTTTCTACCCTTCTTCATATCATCCAAAAAGAATTAAAAGCATCATAACACAGAAATATATGCATACCTATATTTATAGTAGCACAGTTTGTAATAGCTAAATTTGAAAACAGCCAAAATGCTCATTAACTGATAAATGAATGAAGAAGATATGTTTTTTTTTATACAATGGAGTATAACTCTACCACAAAGAAGGATACACTTGAGATATTGCTAGGTAAATGGATGCATCTTGAGACTATATTCTTAAATGAAATAAGTCAAACATACAAGTTTAAATACCAAATTGTTTCTATGGTGTGAGAAACCCAAAGGACAAAGAAGGATAAAAACGTATAATAGGTGCTGTGAAATAGAAAGAAAACATTCAAATGGGAAGGGAAAAGAAGAAAATGAGAAAAGAAGGAAAAGACTGAAGCAAAGCTTTTGTAAATAAGGAGGGGAAGGCAGGTTGAAGGTCAGTGTGGTGAATTTACAGCTGATGGTCAACTAGTAACATCAGATGAGCTGAATCATTGTAGTGCTGTATATGGATGACTCACCCAAGGATTGTTGCCAACATAAAAAGGGGAAAACTGGAGAAGAAGTAGTGTTGTTGGTCCTCTATTGTATTTTTTGTTCTCCTGATGCCACTGACTTTCCTGGAGGAGCTTTTGAGATTTTTTCCTGACTTGAACATGGTTGTTCACATTGTCAGAGGAGCTTGGGACATTGTTGTCACTGAGAATGGCTGTGGTTCACTTTGAGGGAGCTCTGGTCCTTACTTTGAGCATCACTTCCTGGCTCTGGAGGGGAACATGTGCTGTTCGAACTCCAGGAGAAATTTATCACATTGGCTTCTTGGTATGAACTCAGCTGTGCTCATCATCGGAGTAGCTCAGGGTCTTGTTGTTGATAGGGGTGGCTGTGGTATTTTCAGGGGAGCGTTGGTCTTTACTTTGAGTGTCGCTTTATGGCTACAGGGCAGAACCCACAACGTACTGGCATAGATCTTTCTTCTCATTGGTACAGACTTTTAGCTTCCAACACTGACCTTTGGACCTTCCCAGCCATGACCTGTGAAGTAAACTTACTGATATGCTCATGGGCTCTAGGCCTCCAGTTGGACTCATGTGGGGCATTTTCATGGACTCTAGGTCTTAAACTGGACTCATGCAAGACATTGACCTTCAACTGGATTCCTTGAGGCTTAGTGTGTAGGAAGTTTTCCTGCACTCTTTCTTTTGTATTTGACTTTTTGGGTGACTATTATAAAATCATACTATAAATTGTGTGTCCTGTATTAAATTTCTTTGAAAACCCTGACTATAATAGACAGGTGGGTGAATAATGAAAAAGAATCAAGTTATATCATGTACAGATACAAATTCCCTATGATGAATGTGATTATTATGGATGCTTTAAATATACCGATAAACTTAATAAAACATTTAAAGAGGTGTGTTTGGATGTCAAGTTCAAAGGAATGGAATGTGATGATATATCTTGACTGGCCAGGGGACTACTAAAGAACACTTCTGGGTGCTTCTGGAAGGATTATTGAGACATGACCTTGGGTACTGTATCTAGTGTAGTCTACTTTTTTTTCTTTTGTTTTTATTAATTTGGAAGAGAATAAATGAAAAGGGGGCAGTACAGAGCAGATCAGAACAAGACAACATAGGCAACACAGTACTTTACATTAAGACAACTGGACATCAACAGTAGCTAACACCATATCTCTTACTCTGCTATAGTTGAGCATAGTTTCAAATACAATAATATCAAACATAACACAATAGTATAAAGCCATGCATAGAGTGAAAGAATTAC
>PVJX010015368.1:0-42281 GCA_004027295.1 Dolichotis patagonum | reverse complement strand
CGCAAACTGTTACTCTTCCATCCATATCAGAGCTGTCCCAGCCAAGGAGCCTGGCCCTTGCCTGTTGTTTGGGAGCTGTGAAGTTCACAGGCTTTTTCTGAAGCTCATTTGAAAAAAAACAGGTATGAAATTTTCTGAATCAAATTAGAGGGCGAGGATTCTAGCTTGATTCCACCTTGGAATCCGGACAGGCCCGGGCCTGTTTGGAACAAGCCTGAGCAGTTCCCCTCTAAGAGTCAATTTAGGGAGACTGTTAGCTCTTTGTTCTGGAATAAAGGAAAAGGAGGAATTGGTGGGACAGTGGCCAGGACCCCAGAGTCTGTGTGAATATCATCCTTGGGGCTCAGCTAAGACTCCCCTACCTGAGTCCCGTGGGCCTGTGAAGCAGGGGCAGTGAGGGGCTGCTTTGACCTGGGGTCCCTGAACCAGAGGACACTGTTTCCTGGATCCCTGTCTGTGTGCACCGGGGCTGCTCTGAAGATGTGATAAGGCTCATCCAGGGCTCCTAGCAATGTGGGAAAAGGAGCTTTATTGGCTTATGGTTCTGGAGGCCGGGAAGTCGAAGAGAGGGGCTTGCGTGTGGCAGGGCCTTGTCACTGTGGCATCCCATAGCAGAGGGCAAGGACAGAGCAATGAGAACAGGCAGGAGGGAGCAGGCCTCGGCCTTTTGTAAGAAACCCTCTCCCAAGATCATTAGCCCACTTCTAGGACAGCAGCAGTAACACATTCATGAAGGCAGAGGCCTCATGGCCTAAGGGATTCTTAAGGGTCCCATCTCTTAATACTGTCAAGATGGCAGTTGAATTTAACATGACTTAGGGAGGGATAGCTGTTCACACCACAGTGGTCGGCATATTTTTCACTCCCAGGAGTGAGTACAGTCCTTTCCTAGCTGGCTCTGTAGATGATGTAACATGTCCTTAACTAGCGAAATGGCTTGAGCCCTGCTATGGCAGTGGAGTGTAGAATGTTAGATTTGGAGTTGCACAGTTATAAATTGAAACTTGCATCCTCCTTTACTAACAAGGTGTTTGTAAAAATAACCAATCTCAGCCCTCTGAAGCACTGCTTCACTTACAAAATGGAGGTAGAGAGACGTCACTTTCGGATCTTTGGGCTTAGTAAGACCTTCCCGTCCCTTCCCTTCCTTTCCCTTCCTTTCCCCTCCCTTCCAATTTCTCTTCTCTCCCTCTCTTACTCATTCAAAATAAACTGTAATGCCTGATGTGGTTGTTTTGACTATGCTAATAGCCAAAATGCACTTATTCTTTGCTAAGTCAATTCACAGCCATTGTGATGATTAGAATCAAATGTTCATTCAAAAAGTAATAATCTCTGTGCATCTGGTAGACACAGCTTCACTGCAGCTGGACTATTCCCTTACAAAACCAAGATAGACTGGGGATCCCCACAGAGCATCTGGTTTTCATCAGTTCTCCATGAAACCAGACTTTTGCTCCATTTTGTTATCATTGCTGACCAAACCAATTTGCTCCTTCAAGTCTATGGCTTTCATATCCCCATTTCAAGAAAAGGACAGTTAAAGAGCTGAACCTAAGAGAAATTAGAGTCTGCTCTGAATAAAATACGTGTTTGCTGAAGATGTGGGCAGAAGATGACCAACAAAAGACCTACCTGGGGAAGCTGGGACAAGGTAAAGAGAACTGGTCTTCGTGTCTGCAAAAAAGGTGTCTGTGTGTCCTCCACAGCTGGAGGACAAGAGGCAGACCACGTCTTCTGTGATGTCCGAGAACAGAAGAGTATAGGTCTAGTTACAAAAGCCAGATTCCCCTTCTGTGCCATAAATGCCATCCATATCTGCACAAAGAGAAGAGCTAGCGGGCACTGATGAGGCAACCTGTACTCCTGTAAGATGTTGCTTACTCTGGTTATGGAACAGTGTGTGAAATACAGAAAAATAATCATAGTGTAGAGAAAGACATAGCATTTAGGCAAGGTCTTGTTTTTATTCCTTCTCTTCAGCCAATGAATTAGTGCCTTAGTCTATTTTCTCTTGCTATTACAAAATACCTGAGTCTGGGTGACTCATAAAATATAGAAGTTTGCTCAACTCACAGTTTTGGAGGTGGGGAGGTCCCAGAGCATGGCACTGGCATTTGAGGGGGATCTTTCTGCTATGTCACGACATGGCAGAGGGCATCACATGGTGAGACAGAGAAAGCCTGCTACTCAGCTTGCTTTTTTCTCTTCTTCTTCCCCCTCCTCTTTTTCTTCATTCTTTTCTTTCCCCTTCTCTGCCCCCTCTTCTTCTTCCTCTTCCTCTTCTTTCATCTTTCTTCTGTCACTAATGCCATCATGGGACCCCCACACTCACGCTTTCATCTAATCCTAATTACTTCCCCAAGACCCTGCCTCCAGATGCCACTGTCATTTGAGTGTGCTGATTGTTTCTATGTGTGGACTTGTGGAGGGCACAGTCAAACTCTAGCAGGAGGAAGCTGGAGGGGAGGAGGAGGGAAGCCGATTGGGGCTGATCCTGTGAAGGAGGGTAGACAGGAAGGAGGAGTGAGTAGAGCGTCTCAGACTGCAGTGCGGTTTCTAAAAACACTTTGAGCAGCCCAGTGGGGAAGCCTAGAGCAGGTCTCCAGGTGGAGGGGACTCACACGAGTCAGCAGCGCTGTACTCCCCACGGTCAGTCTTTGACTGAGAGCAAACGCGGTGAGGAACGCAGCAGGGCTGCTGATTTACTATGCTCCCACGGCAGTGGCTCTGAGTGGCATGTTTATATGACCATCACAGGTAATGACTTGTGGACTCATGACTAAAAAGCCCAGAATTAGAGTTCCTGCAAGCTCAACTGTATGTACGCTTTCAGATGACATGATTTCTCCGTGTCACGTCTGTTTTCCTTGGAATGGACTCCATTTTCCAAAAGGCATTTTCTCTGTGGTGGTAAGCTAGCTATGAAGGGTTCTGGGCTCACCTCCTTGCCAGTACTAGGATGAAGGATGCCCAGGGTCCTCGTCCTCCCGTGCTCAGTGTCTGCCCTGAGCTGCCGTTGTGTTGGTCACTGGACTCAAACCCAGGGTCCCCAGCTCCACCCGCAGGTGTCACAGATGGCCCCAGATCTCCAGAGAAGGTGGTGGGAAATGAGACATGGTGTTATTTCCTGTCCAAACATGGCAAAAAAGAAAAAAATCTCTTTGTCTTTGTAACTGTTGGGTTAAATAAGACTCTGATTCCGTTTCTAATTTTGAGCATTAAAAATGCTCACAAATTCTTTGCTTCAAGAGGTAGAAACTGTCTTCCCTCCCACTTTGCCCCAGGCTGTACTTGTGACTTACTTTAACTGAAATGATACGGCACATGTGAAAGGACGGAGGAGGGGCAGCCACAGCCTCCGTGCTCTGGGCAGCAGCACCCCGAAGTGAGGAGCCCCAGCTAATGCAAATGTGTGCGTAGAGAGCAGGTTCTGGGGGGCAAGAGGTGTTCATGAAGCCACCGTGAGTCTGTCAGCCCTGCTCATTTGCTATCTGCTGGCTATGGGTCATTCTGGAGCATCCCAGGGTGAGGGCAGCGGTGCTGCCCAGGGAGTCCACAGACTCACGGGACAGAAGGGGCCATTGCGTTTAAGTGCAGATCACTCTTTAAGATCCTCATTTCGGTCCCCTCGGAATGTACCCAGAAGTGGCTACTGGACCATGTGGCAGTTCTACATTTATATTTTTGAGGGAAATCCATACGCTTTTCCACAGTTGCTAGGCCATTTATGTATCCACCAACGTCTTCACGTCCTGTGCAACTCTTGTCTTTGTTTTTTTGTTTTGTTGCTGTTGCTGCTTTATAATGGCCATGCTGACACCTGTGAGGTGGCACCTTAGCATACAGTGTTTGGTGCATTTCCTTAATGATGAGTCCCATTAAGCACCATTTCACACACCCATGGATCACTGCAGGGCCCGTCACAGAGACGTCTGTGCAGGCCCACAGATCGCTCCTCACATTTCCTCCTAGGGCACATGCAGTGGTGTTTCCATTATCTGCTGACAGGCAGCAAACCATCCCCAGACTGAATGGCTTAAACGCAATGGCCCCTTCTGTCCCGTGAGTCTGTGGACTCCCTGGGCAGCACCGCTGCCCTCACCCTGGGATGCTCCAGAATCTATAGGGATGGTGCGCAGCAAAAGCTTTGGAAAAGGAAGAACCGGGTCCACCCCACCTGCTAGATGTACGAGTAAAAAAGCTCCACATTGATGTGTCCAGCCTGTCCCACTTGTAACTACACCCTCATCACTCAGCACATGCCTTGAATACTGTATATAGGTGCTTAACAAATGCTTGCTAGTTGAATCTATAAACCTCTTTAAGGCTTATTTTCTTCATCTGAAAAATAATGCTAGCAACAGTAACAGTAATCACTGCTGAAGTCAAGATTCTACTCCTTGGTGTAGCCTATGAGGCACTTCACCATCTGACCCGGATATGCACTTCTAGCTTTATTTTAAAACACGTTTCATGGCCCTCTGCCCTCCACCCATCTTAAACCTTGTTCCCACATCTCAAACTCACCCTTTCATTTACCTCAGGGACTTTGCATGTGCTGTGTTCTGTAACAGATACTCTTTCCCCTTCAGTTAGTGAATACAGCATCTCAGTTCTATTGTGTTGCTGGAAAAAGCTTTGTCTGACCCCTAGGCTGCTGCACTGTGTATCTTTTTTTCCTGCCGTTTCTCAGAGCAGATAGCTACAGATTTGCTACTTGATTTTTTAGTGTTGATGTCCCCAGGTCTATCAGCTCTTCAAGAGTAAGATGTGGCTGGCTCAGGCCATGGGGTAAATCTAGACCTAGCCTGTACCAAGTAGGTTCGTGCTACTTGTGACCATGTGGACCACTGGACAGTCACCTGGCACAAGGCACTGTGCCAAGAGCACACGGAACTAATCTCTCTCCCCTCATCAGGCATCAGTAACCACTCATTTAAGCAAATCAACAAGTGAATGAGCTAGTGAATGGCTGGAACTGAACTATAGCATTAATTTGTGGGAGAAGACAGGATCCAAAATGTAATTACAAAGCAATGAGCAAATGTCAGAAGAATTTAAGCAAGGAATTGCCACAGTTTCCCAGCTGTCCCTCTCATTGTTCTTAAAATAAAAGAATTCCTGCTGATGAGCCTGGGGAGTACATGAAAAAGCCACATGAATCAAGAGCAGCGACCCTAAGAGCTGGTGTCCCAGGGGAAGCGTCTGGAGCCATCAGTGACTTCACAAGGGTCTGTCATCGCCAGAGCCATGAAAAGCTGAGAAAGCTCCCCTGGAACATCCCAGCCCTGTGGAGCCAAACATGCACCGACATCATGTCCGCTGTTGACCTGGGCTCCAAGCACCTCCCCATGTGTTCTGCACCGTGACAGCCAACCCAGGAAGCTCAGGAGGCAGAGGCAGGTGGTGAGATTGAGTGCTGCTGACACGCCCTCCCCGTGTCATGGTCACCAAACGGCAGGCGCCAATGCAAGGCCCACAATGCACACCCAAGACAGGCCGGGCTGAGACCTGAATTTGTGCACCAGTGTGCAGGACCAGAAGGGAGCCCTCAACTTCAGCCCGTTTTGTAGATAGGACAACTGAGGCCCAGAGAGGGAAAATGGATTCTTAAGGTCCTACAGTGACTTAAAGACAGAAGCAGCCTGCCGCATGCCACTTGAACCCATGGCTAGAGAAGAGATCTGTAAAATTTATCCTGTTGTCATTTTAAAATGTGGTATCTTGTTCATTGTGGAGTTGTGCATTCACTGCAATGTTAGAAAACTTGATCACTGAGGGTTTTTTGTTTGTTTATTGTCCCTTTAAAATTCTGCCTCTGAGGCTGGTACCTGGCTGGCCTCAACCCAATCCTGGTCCTGAGTGTTAGTATAGTCTTGGAGCCATGCTTCCTGGCTATGGAGTGCACCCCTTTTCTCAGCAGGCAGGATGCTGTGTGGTCAGGCCAGCCTGGGTCCTCATCCCACTTGATATACCCCAAACAGATAAACTTTGCTTATAAAACTCTGAGTTTCAATTTGCTCTTCTAAAAATGTAGCCAGGTCTTATTTATTGAATACATTTTTTTCCAGGATACTACCATGTGCCCAGAACAGTGCCTGGTCCTGGGCAAATGACAGGACAATGACTCATCTGTGACCTAAAATGCCCACAATTGTAAGAGAGACTCACTGTCTCAAAACATTACATCCTGGGGGGGAAGGGACTCAGAAAGCCACAGAGGATACTGGGGCCATAGCTAGGTCCCTGTGAGGCCTTCTAGAGTAGTCCCTGAAAGGAAAGAGCCACCTAAGGAAAGAAAGTTGGGAAACCAGCAGGGAGAGAGTTCCAGGCAGAAAAAGAGCATGTGCAAAGGCCCTGAAGCAAGGGAGTCAGGCCGGTTTGTAGACATTCCAACTGGTTTAGCAGCTGATATAAAGAAATGAGCCTGAAGGGAAGATAGAAGGCCCATCAAGTGTGACCCAGAGCATGCTGGGAGTTTGGATAACATCTACAGTGGATATAACAAGATGGCTTACATAAATAGCCCAGGATGGAGCCAGAGAATAGGACCTTAAATTAATGTTTCCATCCCCCATTTCCCTGTGGAGACAATAGATATTCGGCGCCCCACATCCAGAAGACCAGCCTGAACTCTCTCAGATCATTCAGTGAGGAGTTCCGGTCAGGTTAGACTGCTCTCCTTCTGTTTCCAGAAATCTGGTCTTCTACCTCAGCCACATTCCCCGACACCTTGGCATGAGATAAGGCCACCAGCTCCTGTCCCCCTGTCTGTCTAGCCCAGCCGAGGCTGCAGAGATGGCCTTAGTTTTCCATATTTATAGGGATGGGGGTGGGGGACACAGGCAGGGGTTGCTGGCCCAGAGCTTCTGGGCCTATGAAAGCTGCCCAGCCACAGGGGGTATTTAACTTTCTGCCCCAGCGGTTGTAATTCTGGGGGCAGTCACGCTGGTTGAGATCAGGTCCCTCTGGCTGCGATGACAAGCCTTCAGCAGGCACTGTAATTGCAGACTTGAACCCACTCATTTTCTTCTTGGCAAGCTGCAGTTAAAGAGGTGCTAGCGGGCAGCCTGGTTGTCTGCAGCCAGGCTGATCAAAGGGCTGCAGGCATCTGTTTTGTCTCTGTTTTCTTTCACCACACCCCCACTTTGAAAAAAAAATGGTTAAAAAGTAATTTATGGAAATGAATACCTGTCCTCCTCCGGAGGCTAAAAGGCAGCTACATATTAGAGAGATTAAATGTGCGTTGGTGTGTTTTACACTTTGGTCAGTTTAAGAATGAGAAAACCGGAGCCTGAGCTGCTCCCGAAGTGTCGATTTCCATTACACCCTGGCGGCAGGGATTTGATAATACCAGGCCTGACTTTTCACACCCTGAGGATTTCCTGGTGAAGATTAAAATCTGCCACCTCCACCCCAGGATGGGCCATTGAGTGGGGCTGGTGGCCTCAGTCTCCACCTCCCAAATGCCCACCTCTCCCTGATTCCTCCAGACAGAAAAACAAGATATCCAGCACAAAGGAGAATTGCTGAGATCTCAGGAGACGGGATGCATTGACAGAAACCTTGAAAAGAAAACAAGTTTTATAAAAGCTTTTTTTTTTTTTTGAAGCAAAACAAAACAAGCACCCATTGCTCAGTCTACATGGCATGGAGGCCAGTAGGAGTCTCTCCTGGTGCTCTGGGCTGCAGCTCAGCAGCCTGGGTTTGAAACCTGAACTCCTTTCATTCTCCCAGCTATGGACACACTGAGGCATCACTTTCCTCCTGCAGGAGCTGGGAGCACAAAGGAGAGCTCTTTACTGTGTTTGAAGAGCTCTCAGTGCAGGCCGAGGAGCTCCAGGGTCGTGCACTCCTTCCATGTCATCGGTGCCAAGCCTTTGCCGAGACCCCCAGTGGTACCAGGCGGGGGCTGATTGTGCCTGGGGGCTTCCCATACTGGCCACTTGGGGGGGTTCATTTTCTACTGTGCTGTCCCACTTTCGGTTTCCCAGTCCTTCTGAGAACTCAGAATAACATCAGCTCTGCACATGTGTGCATGGAATTTTATATTTTCAGAGTATCTCCACTGCCTTCCTGGCACTAGACTCCCCATTGTGATTCTTGAAGATAGACTCTGTTGTTCCCATTTTACAGGTGTGGGTAGAGAATCACTTCTCTGAGGGAGGTCAGTGCCTCTCCAGGCCTCATGGCTGCTAAGTTCAGTATCCACACCCAGGTGGCTCCACACCAGGCTTCCCCCACTGCAGGGGCTTCCTGGGGATTTGTCAATAAATTTCTCAGACCTCAGCACTCAGCTCCAAACGGAACCTGACGTTGGTCAAGTCAGATTGGGAGAACCTAGACCTTGGCCAGCTGAAGGTTCTTGGGGTATTTAGGCACTGATTAGGCCACATAAAAACTGAACATACTGAAAAATGAAATGTCTATAAATGCTCTGGAGACGCCTGAGCTCTGGCCCTGTCTTGGCTTCATTCCTGCCCACTGCCACCAGGATTGGGTGCTCATTAGAATAATCAGCTGCCTATGTGGATGAAGCATGTGAAATATCCTTCCTGGTTCCAAAATGCCCCCAGGTAGAGGAGATGATGCCACCCTTGCCATATAGTAATTCCATTACATACACCAGGACTCCACTGCATTGAAGTACTTCTTCCAGTAGGCCTAATTCTCTTCCAGAATGAGCTCCCTGGCATGGCCACTTTCCATTCATGACATTCTGGGCCTCTGCCTAACAAAGCTGAACTGAATAGAGTGGGGCAACCTCCCTGTCTGTCATGCAACCTTGACTGTGGTGAGTTGGGGAAGCTGCTGAGCCCATCCTTGTTCAACACCTCAGCAAACACTTGTAAGCTGGTCCAATTTGCAAGGATGATTCCCAGCTGTGAGCTCCCGTTAGCTGCAGTGCTTGGGAAAAACAGAGCATGTACTGGATGCCAAATTGCGCTTTGAGGACTTTCCAAAGTAGTTTGTACACAACAATCTGCAATCTGTATTTAGTGACCACTGTACATCAGACCGTAAGCTAAATACTTCTTATGTATTATTTCTCATTTAGACTCCATAGTTACCCTTTTCAATTAGAAGGGTGCATCTAAATAAGTCTAAGAAAAATTTTTTTTTTTTTTTGGTACGGGGGATTGAACTCATGACTTCACACTTGCCAGGCAGGCGCTTAAGCCACTGAGCTAAATCCCCAGCCCAAGTCTATGAAATTTTTAAAAACATGGTCCTACCTGTAGACTCCAAAGTCATACATTGCCATGTCTGATAGTACATCCATCCAAGACCCAACCATCCACCTTCTTGGATAAGTAATCCCTTCTCCCAACACCACAGAGATGATAGCATTTTAAACTCAACCTATCAGAGCCATTGTTTGCAATGCACTGCGAAGCCTGGGGGAGAGTTTTCTTAGTACATCCCCATCTTGGAACTGGGAAATCAGATCCTATGTCTGACAGCAGCTCTGTTCCTGGTACACAGGGCAGCTTGTCTTCCAAGAAAGGAGAGAGAGGATCACAGAGAGAAGCAGGAGTTTCAGCCAGTCCCAAAGCCTACTTGAATTTTGTCTTTTTCAATTCTGAAAATGTGAAACAAGCACTTCCCCTCTTTATCTTAAGTTACTTGGTGAAGACTCTCTACCACTTGCAGGTGCTAGTATGTGATGTGTGTATTCACGGTATTTTGTAAGCACAGGTTTTTATGAATGACAGTGTTAAACAGTACTGTCTGTATGAAAAGGTACTATGAAAGTATTGCTCATTTGGTGACCCTCTGGCATAAGGTGATCTAGTACAGCACATGCCAATGGCTGCTTATTTTTCCTTTTATGAATAAGTGTCGCCAACAGCAAATGCATGCAGAAAAATCATCTATGAAGTTAGATGCACAAAGCCATTGTCTTGCTATCAATGAACAATACAAGGTATTTTAGAGGGACTCTTGTTGGTTCCTATTCTTCCTTTATTTGCTGGCTCCACACCCACTAAGTTTGGGCTCCACACCCAATAAGTTTGGCCTGCACAGTGTATAATAAGCTGTTCTTACTATTGTTTGACTAGTCAACCAAGCTGCTGGGGACTTTTCAGGAAGTGCCACAAGTCACTCCTCCTTGTATCAACTCCTCAAAAATCTCCTGCTCCATAACCTCATCTTCTTTGCTTGTCTATTAGAATGAATGTATATTCTTCACTCTTTAATCCACTAGCTAAACACCTGTTCTGCGGCAGGCCCTGTGCTGGGTTCTGTGGTACCTATATAGATCAGAAGGTGTCTTGACTCCAGGAAAGTCATAGCTTCTTCTTACACAGTGAAGACACCAGCAGTCACAGGGAGAGGACGAAACACAGAAGATAAAAGGGGAGAGAAGAAAGAAAGACTTAGCGTTTGCTTTTGTGGGTTCTTTTCACAGGTGAACTCTAATGAAATCCTCTGAGTCATCACAGAAAGGGAGCGATATAGGCCCTCTTTACAGCTAGGAAAACTGAGCCTCAAAGAGGTAAATAACCTGCTGGAGATGAGTATGGATAAGAAAATAGAGTGTCATGTGCTGTGATAGAAGAATCGGTACAGGAGTGTCCAGTTTCAGAGCAGGGATCCACTGGCTCAGGAAGCTTTTTAAGAAGGGTTCATAGAGCAGAGCAACTTGGGCTTAGGGTTTATCAAGTAGAGGAAAAAGGGGAAGGGTACCCTAATGTTACACTTACACATTTTCCAATGCAACAATAAGAATTATGTATTTGAATGTATGCCTTACAGTAAAGGGTCTTTGCTTTTTTTCTTGGCAAATCTTTTGAAGAAGGGAAGAATTTGTAACCTCTTGGAGATTTGTGCAGGGTCTTCTCCCTACCAGCAAAACTGAAGGGAAGAAGAATCTGGTAAAATATCCTGAGTCTAAAGGACACAAAAATATAGAGAGAACAAGCTAAGTTTGACATGTAAATACAGTCTATAAATGCACTCACAGCTCAATTTCCTGGCCTTCTGTGTGCCGGTAATTTATTCAGACAGCTTCAGCTGAAATCATTGCTTGCTTGATATAACAGTCTGGAGAGGTGTGTTAGGATTTTCCTCATTCAGCAGGACTTTGCTCTTTTCTTGCCAAGAAGCCATTATGTACCTTGGCCCCTGATTTCTGGAGCTGGGGTAGGTGGGGAGTGGACCCAGTTTGCTCTGGCAGGAAAATCAAACGATCTCTGTGCCTCCAAAGATTTCTTTGTAATTCTCATCTGATTGATGTGTCCAGTGTCTCAAAGTTTATGGAAGACTTTCATCTGTCCTTAATAATGACCCAATGTGGTCAAATTTACAATTCATCTTCTTATACAGGTGACGAAACCAGAGGTCAGAAGGAGAGGACAAACACAGAGGACAGAAGGGGAGAGAGGAAAGAAAGACTTAGCATTTGCTTTTGTGTGTCCTTTTCACATGTGAGCACTAATGAAATTCTGAGTCACCACAGAAAGGAAGCGATATAGGCCCTCTTTACAGCTGGGAAAACTGAGCCTCACAGAGGTAAATGACCTACTGTAAATGAGTATATAATACAGGTCTCACTCTAAGTCCCTCTTGAAATCAAATATCAAGGACATTTTTTAAATTTAAATTTAAATTTTTATTAGTAGATGTTTCATGTACATAGGCAGAGGACTGGGAAATGTACATAACATTTATTAGTTTTTATCCTTTCCCCTCTCTATCTCTTGATTCCATTCTCACTTGTAAAAGATCTATCTCCTTTTTAATATTTTTATTTATGTTCTGAGTTTCTCATGTAAGAGAAACCACTGATATTTAAGCTTGTGTGTCTGATGTATTTCACTTAACATTACGGTTTCAAGGTGCATCCATTGTCCTACAAGTGACACAATTTTGTCCTTCTTTCTAGTGGAATTTCTAGATTTGATTTTTTGAATAATCTCCATACTGATTTCCTAGTACTAGTTTGCATTGCACCACAGTGGTAGAAAGGGTCCTTTTTCTTCCCCAGCCTCACCAGTATTTGTTACTCTTTGATTTCTTGAGGATTGCTATGCTTTCTGGAGTGAGAGGGAATCTGAATGTTATTTTAATTTGCATTTTCTAATGCCTAGAGATGTTGAACCCTTTTTCATTTATTGATCATTTGATCAATTGAACTTCTTCAGAGAAATGTTTACTTATTTCAGATGCCCATTTTTTTAGTAGGAGTTTTATTTAATGGGAGCTCCTAAGTTTATTAAGTTCTTTATTTATGGTAGATATTAGTCCTCAGTCTGAGGAATAGCTGTAAATTTTTTCCCCATTCTGTAGGTTGTCTCTTAGTTAGTTCTGTTAGTTGTTGCATTTGCTGTGTGGAGTCTTCTTAATTTGATATATCCCAGTTGTTGACTCGGTGTTGTCTCTTGTGCAATTGGGGTTCTATGTCTATTTTTTTCTATGTCTAAGTCTTCTAGAGTTTTACCTATTTTATCCTCCATCTGATTAAGTGTTTCTGTTTTAACATTTAGATCTTTGATCCATTTTGACTTTAGTTTAGTACTTAGTAATAGATATGGGTCTAGGTTCAATTTTTTGCATGCATGTAGCCATTTTTCCTTGTTAAAGAGGTTCTTTCCTTCAGTGTATGTTTTTGGTTCCTGTGTCAAAGGTCAGACAGTTCAGTATGCCTAGACTTGTTCCTGTATTTTCTGTTCTGTTCCGTTGATCTCTTTTTCTGCAAGGACCATGCTGGTTTTTATCACCATAGCTTTGTCATATAACTAGAAATCCGGGATTATAATGCTTCTTTTTTGTTCCTGTTGCCCAGAACTGCTTTTATTACTGTTGCTATTCTGAGTCTCTTCTGATTTCATATACATTTTAAGTTTGTTTGCCTTATTTCTGTGATAAAGAGATTGCATCAAATCTATACATCAGCTCTGGAATCATGTGCATGTTGACAGTGCTGATTCTACCTATTTAGGAATGAGTGCTATCTTATTTACTGCTGTCTTCTTCAAGCTCTTTTGTCAGAGTTCTATAATTTTATTTATAAAAATCTTTTGGTTCCTTTGCTAGGTTAATGCCTAAGTATTTAATATTTTTGAGGTTTTTGTGAATGATACTGTATCCCTAATTTCTTTCTCAGTGTATTCTTTGTTGGTGTACAGGAACATTGTTGTTTCTTGTATGTTGGTTTTGCATTCTGCTACCTTGCCAAATTATTAGTTCTAGGAGTTTTTTTGGTGGAATTTTTGAGCAAATGTGATAGTGAAGATCCTTGCCTTGTTTCTGACTTTAAAGAAAACTTTGTTTTTCCTCATTTAATATGATGCTGGCAGGAGGCTTGTGATAAATGGCTTATATCAGATTGAGGAAAGGTCCTTCTATAGCTGCTTATTCAGAATTTTTTAAAATCATGAATGGGTGTTTAATTTTGTCAAATATATTTTCTGTGTGTCTTAATATAATTATGTGAATTTGTCCTTGTTTCTAATAAATGTGATGTATTACATTTTTTGACTTGTGTGTATTAAACAATCTTTGTATCCTGGAATGAAACTTATTTGGTGATGACGTATGATCTTTTTAATGATTTGCTGCATTCTGTTTATCAGTTTCTTATTGAGGATCTTTGTGTCTATGTTCATGAAACAGATTGGCCTGTAGTTTTCTTTTCCAGTTGAGTTTTTCTTTTGCTTTGGAATTAAGGTATGCTATCTCACAGGAATAAGTTTGGAAGTACTCCTTCCCTCTCAATTTCATTAAAGAGCTTGAGGAGCCTTGACATTAAATCTTCTTTGGTGTTTTTGTAAAATTGAGTGGTGATCCACCAGGTCCTGGGTTATTCTTAGTTGGTAGATTTACTTTTTATTATTACCACAATTTCTCTGCATATTATTGAATGATTTAAAGCTTTATATTCTCTTGGTTTAGGTTTTGTAATTTTCATGTATGTAGGAATCCATCCATTTCTTTGAGTCTTCACTTTATTGATTTACAGGTTTTTCAAGTAGTTACAAAATAATTTTCTGAATTTTAATGGTGTCTATTATGGTTTCAGTTTTTTCATTGTTAACTGTGTTGAGAATGGTTTTTTTCTTTGCTTTTTTTAGTAAGTGTGGGTAAAGGTTTGTCTATTTTCTTTTTTCTTTTGAAGGTCCAGCTCTCCAATTCATTAGTTCTTTGTATTTTTACTCTCAATCTCATTAATTTCTGCTCTGATTCTTACACTAGCTTTGGACGTAGATTGTCTGTTTTTCTAGAACCTAACCTTGACTTTTGGACACCATCGTACAGCTCTGCATGGCTATCCTGAGGATTGATATGTGTCTGTTAGTCTCGGGAGTATGAAGAAAGATGACTTTTGGTTGTACCCTTCTAACTGTTTGATCCTGGTGAGAAGAAGAATAGAGACATTGGAATTTGTCAAGATGGCAACATGTAGCAGAGGTGTTCATTCAGTCCTTTTACCAATCTGGTAGATGCCAACATGTTCTCAGTATCATCTCAAAGCTTCTTTCCTTTTAACTGGTGGAGAAGCTGAGCAAAAGCTGTCTGCCATCAAAGGGCAGCTCTTAACCACAGGAGAAGTCACACAGCTTAGCCTCGAGACACACCCACTGCCTAATTCCATGCCTGTGTCTGCTTCTTATAAGCACTGTATGCCAGGGCAAGTGACTTTTCTAAAACTCCATTTCTAGGACTGTAAAATGAGAATTACACTATAAATAACACAAGGAGGTGTTATGACAATTAAATGAAAAAGGACATGCTGAAGTTCTTCATACAGGATTTGGGTTAGTTCTTGTAAGCTGCGTATTTGACCGTGATGTTGTCCTATCAGGGCCTGAAGCAGTGGCTTAAATGCCTAGCATCAGTGGGAGCCGTGCTGACCTTACCATTCTAGCTGTCATAGTTGCATATCCATGACATGCTCACTGTGGATGGGAACAAAGTGACATGCTTGACCACGCTTATTACAGACGCTGATCTCCTCTTAGAAGCAGGTGCCCATTCCCCTAGAGGCCAGCCAGGCTTGGTGAGATGTTGTCTGTGTCACCAGCCTCTACGCCAGCCTCCACACAAACACACACACAACCAGCCTTTGCATAGGAAGATCAGGAAAAACAATTGTTTTCTCTGTCAGGTTAGTAAGCCTAACCCTTCAAACAAGTTAGTTGGGAGGGGAGGAAGGCCAAAGGTGTGTCTTAAATGACTGTCCTTCAGGGCCCAGTGGAAGGATGTGTTTCCTGACAAGTCCTATGAATTTGTAAGGCAAGCCCTGCTCTGGCTTATTCATTCCTTTTGGGCTTGGTACCTGACGTGAGGATTCAGCTTCCTCATACACACTGTTTATGGAAAGGGAAGGACATTCCCAGAACTGCAGAATGGAATGCACCAAGGAAGTATCAGGCTGCTGCAGTGCTGCTGGAGAAGGCTGGACAACCTGCAGAGCCAGGCTGACCTCCTGCTGTCCACCCTGCTCAGGCATCTCCCGTGTGTCACTGTGTCCCTGCTTCTTTTCTTGTTTAAGTACATGTTTCCTTTTATGCAAAATGGAACCAACAATTTTAGTCATTTCCTAATGCTGCCATATTGAAGTGCCATAGCCAGGTGGCTTCTGCAACAGAAATTATCTCCCATAGGGCTTCCTCTGCCTGCAAGTTCTCAGAGAAGCTGTTCGGGGTCTCTCTCTCTCTCTCTCTCTCTCTCTCTCTCTCTGTTTCTGGTGTCACTTGAAATTCCTTTGGTTGTAGAAACATCGCTCCTGTTGCTGCTTCTGTGGCTACGTGCTGTTTGCCCTGTGAAAGTCTCTATCTCTTCTCTCTATAAGGACACAGTCATATTGGTTTGAGGGTCAACCCAGTGACTTCATCTTAACTTGATCATAGCTTTCATGGCCCTATTTACAATGAGGTTCCTTCCATCCTTTTGCCGAATGTCTGGCTCACTGCCTGACCTGAGACTGTCATCCCTGAGAGATGTGGGTGCATTTTTTCAGGGCTCGCCTAGTGTCCCCAGAAGCATCAGTGTCCCATGTTGCTTTTGTCTTTCTTTTGTCTTGCTCATTTGTTTTAATCACATAAGAATACATACATAGGAAAAACAATAAAAAATAAATTCCAATGTACTCGTATGGCACAAGACAGCAACAATATTTCACAATTAATTGACTATTTTAGCCCCTGGTAGAGAATATGTCAGGGTCTCAATACAAAGGAATCATAAATGTCTGAAGAGATAGCTCCACCAGTGCCTTGACTTCAGCATTATATATTGTATGCATACATTTAAATGCAATACTGTAACATATATATGTACAATTACTATGTATCAATTAAAATAAAAATCTATTTTAAAAATGATTGCCTGGGAATAAGGAAGAAGGAAGATTGGAGCAATGATGAGTAATGGGTAAATATGAATTCTGTTGTGTGATGAAATGTTCTAAAATTAGATTATGGTAATATTTCCGCAATCCTATAAATATGCTAAACACACTGACTGGTATGTTTTAAATGGGAGAATTTTATAGTATGTAAATGGTGTCTCAATAAAACTGTTTTAAAAATACAATGTGATATTTTTCTCTACCAACCTGCCAACTTCAGTTCCCTTTCTTATAGATAGCCATTGCTAACATTGGCTCATTTTTATATTTTTAAAATTTATAGTTGGGGAACCTATGCAAATACATATATAGTTGCTATTTTGCATAATTTTTTACTAACAGTTCACACTACATGCATTATCTCTCAAAATTTTTGTTCTGTTATGACTCTTACTGTTTCCTTTCGATTGCCATTGTGAGGGGACTAAGAGGACCACCTCTAGTTTCTCAGCATTGCAGAAATGCATGCGTCAGCATCTCGTAAAGCAAGTGGGATTTTTCCCTGAGTTAGGCGTTACCCCAGTGTGTCCTACCCACCCCATCACATTCACACCAGGTCTGGAAAAGGTTCCAAGCACCCTGATATTAATGAAAGGTGATTGAAAGACCTAAATGGAGACTCTTCTCAGTAATTATGAAGATTGGTTCTAGGAGCCCACTTCGAGATCAAAATCCAAGGATGTGCACCCTCCTATATACTTTAAATTATCTTTAGATGACTTACATACTCAATACAATGTAAGTGCTACATAACTATGTTATATTACATTGTTCATGGAATAATGACAAGAAGAAAGTTAGGTAAATTTGGCATAATTTTTTTCAAAATATTTTCAATCAGTTGTTGTTTACATCTATGAATGCAGAGCTTCTGGCTATGGAGGGCCTGTTTACCTACAGTCACAGTAAGTAAGATCCAGTTTCTCTGTGTCTCTCTGTTTCTGTCTGTGCTTTCTCTGCTGTGAGGGTGAACAAGACTCTCATCTGATGTTCTGTCAGGGCTTGTGGTACAAAGCTGGGCAGATTAAAATGTGGTGCTGTCACAGCACAATGCTCTGATATCTGGATCAGAGCCACCACCTGGCCACCGCTATTCTGACTCAAGTCACAGTCGCAGGGAAGACACACACAATGGAAAGAGCACTGTTTATGAGTCAGATGAACTTGGGATAGATTCCTCTTTGCCACTCGCCTGGGAAAGCTATTTAGCCTTGCTAGGTATCAGCTGGAGATTAATGACCATACCTACAAAATGCTGTGGGGCCGAGATGGTAGGGGTAATAGGCAAAATGCCTGGTATGAAGTAAGAAAATAGGAAACAGTTAAGAGATATTTGTCCACCTGCTCCTGTACCTCTCTCTGACCTTTAAGACTGATTACCAAGAATATAAAAACATCTCTTTGCATCAGTGCAATCTGAGTTTCCTATTTTCTTACACACTGGAGTGGAAATTCCATGAGTTGAGTCTTGGTTTAAATTTCACTCCCTGGAACCTGCTTGGCTAAAGCTGAGGTCTCTCAGTGGAGACAAGTGGAAAGTCCTTGAGCTTCAGAATGTTTAGAATATGATTCTGAATTTGGTCCCATTTCCCACAATGATACGCAAAGTTGGTTTCCTTCTTCCCACTCTCCTGACTCGGCAAAGATGTGATCCTATAAAATAACAGCCCCAGCCTGGGAAAAGGGAGTACTCTGTGCTCTCCATCTGCAATGTGTCATGAAAAGGAAAAGAAAAAATAAAGAAACCTGCAACAATTTGCCATACTGTATGCTTTGGAAGAGCCTGGTAAACTTTCTAGCAAATTGCTTCTAATTATAGGAAACCTGCCTTTGCCTTCAGGAAACACTTGCCAGCGTCGTTGCAGTTCTCTGTTCTTGGCAGAACCAAACATTTCTTCCACTATTATTTCACTTGGCATGAGCTATGACAATGCATTTATCAAATGGGGCGTGAGGCCAGCTCTGTGGAAATGCATTCTACAGAAGGCAATGTGTGGGAGCCAGGTGAACCAAGCCAACAGTGGAAGAGGCCTGGTAGGGTACCCAGTGCCATGGTCAGCCCGTCAGTACCGATGAGCTGTCTGTTCTATAATCATGCTGATTTAAGAAATCACTGAAGACTTTTATGTCAGTCATAATAAAATACGCAGAAATATACATATAATAAAATGTCAGATTCCAACATTTCTCTCTTCCCTAAACCCACAGTGCTCCCTAAGATGGTTCACCAATCCATTGATTTTTCCTGACCCCAATTAAACTTTCCAAGGATTCTCTTATTACGTCAATTAGCTCAGTTGTCCTACTCTGGGCCCCCTTCTGGTCTTTCCTAAGACCCTGTCAGACACTCTCTTCATCTTCAATCCTGCTCTTTACCATGTATATAGGCTTTAAACAGGGTCATTAATTCTGCCACACAACTTGCTCCCTACTCTCAATAGTAAATTTATGTTGGAGAGCATCGTTTGAGGTGTGTACGGATGGACTTCATTCACGTCTTTGTTGGATAATAGCCCAGAGCAGTTTCATCCGGTAGAAATATAATGCCCAGTCACATGTGAATTTTAAATTTTCTAGTTCTACATTAAAAAAGTAAAATACATGTATAGTTTCTAGTTCTACATTAAAAATGTAAAAAGAAATAGGTGAAATTAATGGTAATGTTCCACAACTTACCAACTTAGCTATTCTAATGACTTTATGATGTCATGGGCACTCACCCATTCCAAGAGTCTCATTGTCAACTCTGAAGTGCCCAAGCCATGATTCCTACTTCAGCTATAGTCACTAAGTAGTATGCACCCTCATCTTACTTTCCTTTCTTGGTTCCTACTCGTTCCTCATGGCTTTTGTGCACTTGAAGCACAAAAATGTCCCTGTGGAGGAGAGTGCTCATGAAGGTGCCCAGATGAAGTCCGGAGACACTGGGGTGCTGGAGTCTCTGCGGAGATCTGTGGGTATCCCATCATCCTAGCAAGCTTTGTTGAGTGTATTTGAAAGCAGTTTTTCCATAACTCACAATCACATTTTTGTGGAGCAGTTCTAACAATATGGTCCTTTCATTTTCTTCTTCCAAAGGTCTCTAGACTAGTACAAAGAACCCTGGGCGTGATTGTTATTGCTGTCTCCAAATATCCTACTTTCCTACCCCACTCCTAGTGAAAATGTTCATTTCTCAGTGTCCCTAAAAGTCCCACACATATGAATGCAATGATCTACAGATGACTTAAAGTATATAATAATGACTTAAAGGAAATATGTAGTTATAAACAAATGCAAGTACTACGCCAGTTTGTGTAAAGAAGCTGAGCATCCTTGTGGGGTCCTAAAACCAATTTCCTATGAATATCAAGAGGAGATTATAGCTGTAAGTAGTTACTTGGAAAAGAGTCAGAGGCAGAGGACTTGTTGAAAGAGAAAATTTGGCTTCCAGCTGTGATGGTTAATCTTTATTGTCAAATTGATTGGCTTAAGAAACACCTACAGGATTAGTAAAGCACACTTCTGAGTATGTCTAATGGGTCAGAGTGCATGACCTCAGCGGTTATATTGGTCCCTGGCTCCTTGCTTTGGGCTTTTTCCCTCCCTCTTCTTCCTGACTGCATGAAGGTGAGCAGGTTTCTTCCAACATGTCCTTCCATTATTTTTCTACCTTAGAACAAATTAACCATGGGCCAAAACCTCTGAAACCATGCAACGAAGTCAGTATTTTCTCTTTTAAATTGATGTTTTCACGTATTTTGATAATAGTGATCAAAGCCTAATACTCCACCTAATTCAATTAATACTATAGCTTCATCCATCCATCCATCCATCCATTTATATGTTCTACAAGGGTTTAGCACCCATATTTCTCTGGACTCTTTTGTGAATTTAGAGAATACCTGAGTCCTGCTTTCAAGGAATTTGCAGTCTCATGGGTGAGCCAGACAAGACCATGGACTGGCACAGCAGTTTTGGTAAGCACTGGACTACCAACAATACAGGAAGACAGCAACCAACATGTGTTCAGGGAAGAAATGATGCCAAGCTCAGCTGGGAGGATGAGTAGTGGGAAGTCAGGGAGGGCAGTAATCATATGGATTAACCAAAGTTAGTAGGAAATTGCCTGGTGGAAAAAGAAGAGGAGAGCCCACTGGGCAGAGGGAAAAATAGGTTAAAAGAGCATAGGAGCTTCATGGAAAAGTTTTTCCAAAATCATAAGCACTGGGTTTATTGTCCTGATATCACTAACATAAGCTTACCCCTTTAGAAAGTTATCGTTTTTTGGCTACGGCCTTTCAAATTAGTTATGCAAAATGAAGTATTACTCTGTTATAAGAAAGACAAATTTGAACCACTCTTGGCAAACTTGAGAATATATTAAGTGAAACAAATCAGACGCAGAGGCTTCAGTATTGCATGGTTTCTTTTAAATGAAAAACTCAAAATCTATAGCTATTATGTATATTTAGCAAAATAGAAGATCAATAAGAAGTAGGGATGCATTCAAATAATTTCCTAAATTATTCAAGATATAAGCTAGTTTGTTTCACTTATATCACTAATTTCTCATTGTTCATTGAAAAGAAAGTTTAGTCTTTTCGTTTGTTTCTTCTTTGTAAGGGAACTTTTTGTCTATGACTTGTACTCAGATAATATTTTGGTCATTTTTCTAAGATCATGAAGTATTAACTAGCATTATTCTGTATTTTTATGTAATTTTGTTTTAGTTTTTCCTAGAAATAAGAACAGTGTTTTTAAATCTTCTTTATTAGTATCTACAAGTATTACATTAAAGTGAAAAAATACAAAACATTGCAGTTTATACTAAGTAAAAGTCTGAAGAATAAAATTATTCCTTGCCTCATATAGTACATTCTGTGTAACTTTGTTTCTTTCTTTCATTATGTTTTAAGATTTGAAGTGAGACATGAACAAATCAATGTATTTCACTATTCCTGTCACATTTTCTGGTTTTATATGTTTTGTTTTGTGGTACTGGGGACTGAACATAGGGCTTTCCCACTGAGCTATATCTCCATCGACTGACTGATTGATTGAGGCACTGAGGTTTGAACTCAGGGTCGCCAGAGTGAGTTGCATTTGTGACACTCTGCCTCCAGTTTTGAAAATTTTGAGACAGGGACTCAATAAGTTATTAGGCTGTCTAGACTGATATCAAACTTGCAGCCCTCCCTCCTGCGCCTCACAACATTGGGCTCCCATCAACCTTTTCTACAATATGGAAAGCACTGTCTTCGTTTTTCATAGGAAGATCTATATGCTCCTCTTTATGTCATCCATGTGTTTCTCCAAGTCAGAAATGCGACACATCCTTCACTGCTGTCACCAGGTGGCTCTCCTGGGCATTGTCCTCTCCTTAGGAAAATCTTCCCTCTTCCTGATCGCACAGAGAAGTGAACGCTGGAATCTGTTTGGGAAAAGGGGAGCAGTAATCTGGTCTTCTAGATTTCAAAACATAAGTCAGGGTGGACATGAGGTCACCACTCAGAGTCCTGTGGTCTTTCTCCTCGAGTGCTGACCTCTCTTTCACTTGCCAAACCGTTCAGAGAAGATCTATTATTTTAAACATCATACACTCCCATGTGTGTACATGCATGCATGTAGACACATACACATCCCCGTGATCAAACATAAGTCTCAGAAAAGAATGGAGTCTCAAGTCATAACAAGGAAAAGAAACTTTCTAACCATCAGATTATTTATACAATGCCTCTTTCTGGATGTAATTGTTAAAATTGTCCCTTGATATCTATGAGGGATTAAGTCAAGGACCCTCCCATGGTATTAAAGTCTGTGAATGCTGAAGTCCTTTATATAAAATACCAGAGTAATGCATAATCTACAGGCATCCTTCTGTACATTGTATCATTTCTGCATCACTTATAATACTTAATGAGATATAAAATGCTATTAGGTGGTTACTCACTATGTTTTTAGGGAATAACAGTAAGAAAAGATTTGTGTATATTCAGTACCAATTTCAGCTTTTTCCAAAAGCTTTTGATCCATTTTCGGTTGAACACTTGAATGTAGAACTTAAGGATATAGAGGGAAGTTTACAGAGGATATAAAAGAGCTTTTCTGAGATTCGAGACTTGCTCCAAGATGGCAAAGGAAGCAATAGTGAATTGCTGACATCATGGAGTTGTGGGCTGAGCTTCTCACAGAGACCCCAGAATTGAATGATGTGCAATTGCCAGGGCCTGGCATTGGCTCAAGCGGAAGCACTCCCTGCCTCACAGTTCTGCTGGGTGCATCACACATAAAATGAGAAATAAAGACAACAACAAACCTGCCTTCAACCTTGGAGTGAGATGAATCAAGCTCCCTATTCTCAGTTCCTTGGTTTACAAAATAAAGACTGTATTCCGCCTTGCCAACTTTTCAGGGCTGCAGCAGGTCGGTTACAGATGAGCTTCACAGGGAATGAGCTCGTATTCTGAGTAGTGCTCAGGGCCATGGAAATGTAAAGATTATGGTGCTAGAAAAATCTCTAGAAATAATTAAACTTAAAGCCTGTAAGATATGCTTCCATTTCACAAATGGGAAAAAGGAATTAACATTGATGTGGCAGGCATTCACCTGGGTCACTTCATAGATAAGGTCACACTTCGTTCCTCACAGTGATAAGCCAATATTATTTTATTCATGTTACTTTGGAAGAAACAAAGGTCCAGAGAACTTAGGTGACCTGCCCAATTTCATAGCACAGTAAGATATTAGGAGTCTAAGATGAGAGGCCCTGTTCCAGGACCCTTGACTCCTGCCTCTACTCAACATTCATTAATTCCAAACTAATGGGGTGTCACTGTGCAGGGCAAACATCTCAGAGATTTTAGACAGGAAGCTTGCAGAATGGTTGTTCCAGATGCTTAGAGAGAAAACAGGACTGAAATCATGAAGCCACCTTCAGCTGACTCTAATGTTTTCTGGCCTCACCTCTTGGTGTCAGATATTCATGAATTCTCAGAATGACAAAAATAAGTCATTTCTCAGTTGATCATCAATTGCTGCTTCACTGAATCAACCACGCTCCTTGTGTTAGTAAACTTTCTGTTGCTGTGATGAAATACTTCACATAATTCAAAGTCAGAAAGTTTTATTTCGGCTCATGGTTTCAGAGGGCTTAGTCCATAGTCAGTCCACTCCATTAGGTTAAATCTGTGGGTGGGCAAAGAGATTATGGTGGAAGAGTATGGGAGAGGAAATCTGCTCACTTCACGGCAGCTAAGAAGCAGAGAGACAGAGGGTGGGAAGGAGAGGGAAAAAGAGACACAGACAAAGAGAAAGCCTGAGAGACAGAGAGAAACAGAGACAAATATACTCTTCAGACACACATCTCCAGTGACCTGATCATTGAATTAGTGAACCTCCCAATAAACCCATTGAGCTATGAAAGCATCAGTAGATTAATCCATTAATGGGTTAATGGGTTCTTAACACTGTCACATTAGGGACCAAGCTCCCAATATATGAACCTTGGAGGACACGTCACATCCAAATCCACAACATGCCACTGGCCCTGTCCTTGGGTGGCACCCCTGACAGTGACCACATGAGTCATACTCTGCAGATGCAGACATCAATCTCCACATGCTTCACCTGGGCCCTCAGCTGCTAAACTGCAGTAGGAGCTACTTAAGTTGGCTTGGATCCTGGGAACTGGCTCTTGGCTTTGGGAAACACGTCCCTGTCCTTTGAGAAACCATTTTTAAAATGTTTTCTCACAGCGCTTATTTTTGCACAGCCTCAGGCTTCTCAGTCCATCCTGGCAAAAAGAGATGGGCTCCCCTGGAGAGCTGTCGGGTGCTGGATGAGAAGGCTGCCCTTTGAAGAGGTCATATCCCCTCCATCTGTTTTTAGAAGGCTCTTGAAGAGGGTAGATAAACTGCCGTTTCCCTGCTCGTGATAACAGCACAGAAAGAAGCTAGCTGCTTGGCTCAGATCGCTGAGCTGAGATCTTGTAGACACTCCACCCCCTCCATTAGAACTGTCTCCTGACCTCCAGCTCCAGGCTCGCCCAGCCCTGCATATCTTGAACCACTTGAGGTGCAGTCTTTCTGTGACATTAATCTGACCCACCACCTCTGGCTTCCAAGAATTAAATCATAGCCCCTTAGCATATCTGTCCAAGTCCTTCGATCTAGCTTCTTTCTATCTCCCCATTATCTCTGTCCTCCTCTCCTTCCCTCTTCTTTCTTCTTTTCTTTCCAGGCTGATAAGTAAAGCATTTGGTACCTCCAAACCCTTCCTCAAGCTGTACTCTCCAAATGGAATGATCTTCCCCACTCCTTGGTCTTGCCAGTTTCCATTTGTCATCAGGATTTAGTTTAAGCACCTCTGTGCACTGTGTCCCTTATCTGTGACCTCATAGCACTCTTTGTTCACCCCATCAGAGTACTTGTGACACTACCTGGTAATCACCGCTTCTCATGTCCCTGTCTCCACCTGCCAGTGACTAACACAGAGCACAGATCGTATCTGATTTATTCTTAACAGACATGCATGGCTCAGTTTCTCTCACGGAGTACATAGGTAGTAAATGTAAAGGAACTCAGTAGGGTAAAAGGCAGTAAGAGGGCAACAGAGGAGGGAAGAAGAACAAATGCTCCAAAAGATACAGAAAAAGTACCTATAGCTTCTTATTACTAAAATCTCCAGATGCTTCTAAGAACACAGACTCAGGAGCCAGACTGTCTAGGACTAACCTGCTCTGTCATTAGCTAAGAAGACTCGAGCAGGACACTTCATCACACTGTGCAGTTGTCACATCTGCAAATTGAGGGTGCAAATGCAGGTGAAGTTGAGTAAATCAGTCCACGAGTCACTTATAGATACTGCTATGATTTCGGCAGTGAGCAGTTTTAGCCACTTTACCAAGCAGTCCCCTCTCAGCAGCTCACCGCAGCACACCAATGCGTCTCCTCCGCAGAACAGTTCAGGAACGTAACCTTCCTCTACAATGGCCCTTACCTTCCCCTACATCCTAAGGTTTCTCTCCATTGAGCTGGTAGATGGGAGGTAAAAAAGCAGGGGTCATGAGAAGAGGGGCAAGTCTTAAAATGAGGGGGAAAACATCACAGTCCAGTGGCCTGGCCTAACAAACTCAATAGTGTGAGGCTTAGCTGGGGGCATTGAGACAAGGCAAGGACAAGGGCATAGGTGGCCACAGGCATGACAGGGAATACTATAAGCTGTCAATAAACACAGGGACAATTAACATTCTGGAAACTGCCTGGATTCTTGATGGATAATGAGGAAGCCAAGAGGGATCCTCCTTCCCAAGCCACGAGCTCTAGCGTCATCATAATTTTAAATTTGTCTTCTGGAGATATACTTGGTTAGTTCATTTCTTCTTTCCTCATTGGGTAGATGGATTTGTGCTGGTTTGGCTGATGAGGAAGTTGCTTCAAAAGAGAACAGTGTACCAAGGTCACAGGACATGGTTGGGGTAGAGCAGAGAGCAGAACGTCACACTGGTGATGACTTTTGTATCTCTGTGGCCTTGGTCACTTTAGCTGACTGCTCTGGATCCATGCCTACACTTTAAAAATCTGTAGCTAGAAAGGGAGTGTTGTTGGAAAGGGTGATTAGCGTTTCCTTCTAATTTAAAGAGCCACTTTGAAATGATGTCACGTAAAGGAGAATTACTTTAAACAATGGAGGGTCTCTACAACAAGAAGGGAAGAATGGTAATTATATTGAAATTTTGGGGGGAAAACTACAAGTAGATACTGTGTGTAACTGCATTAGCACCACTTCTACAGAGGAATATTGTGCTGACTTCTGCGGAAAACAGACTTGGTGTCAGTGACTTAAGCCAAATTTAACAGTCTGGACAAATTTGACTAAAGCAAACCAACTTTTGTTGAGTATTTTCCAGTAGAACATTTATGTAAAAAGAAATTAATACTTGCAATTAGGAAATAGCTAACATTTAGTTAATTGGTTTAGCCAGATTCAATATGAAAACAAATTGGCTCAGATGCATGAAAGAAACAACAAGCTAATGGAAAAGTTAAATAAAGCTTCAATTCTAAAAGGACATGGATGGTTTTCTTTGAAGCAGTTTGTGTCAAGAAGCTTGTATCTGTGCATACCCCAGCTTACTGGTCTGATCTGTGTGCGCCTTGGCGTCATAGAAGTTTCATTTGTTTAAACAATGCTCAGATTCAATTTTTCACTCTTTTGTGAGATTATTAAATACAGGGTAATATACACAGAGACAGTTCTGTCAAATCGTAGGCAATAGCTGCGCAAACAGTAGCTGGTCTGTTTTCAGCTCTCTGTGCTTAATCAAATTTGGAGAACAAATAATTTGGAGGAGTGCATACACCAGAGGAGGGCAGCTATTCATAAAACTGTGTCTCAAACAATGGGTGGCCACACGGACTTTCCCTCATCAAAATGCCCCATCTGATCTAATCACTCTTCCTGTGACCCTAGTTTTAAACCGTCTGCAAATGATTAGTTCACAGGATCTCAGTACTGGGCCAGAGAGAGCCAGAGGCTGGAACTATGCAGTTACTTTATTTGGCCTTCATTAACAGTTTATAGATTTTGAAAATGTTTATGAGAATGGGGAGTAGAAGAGTAAAATGAAGAAAATTAATAACCATTGTGTGTTTGAATTTTGATAAACTAAGCCAAGTATCTTGAAAAATACAACGCCTTTGCTTTTTCTTATGGGAAAGGGAACAGTTTTTCACGCAGAGTTAAACAAAACAATGGTACTTCATGTGCTCTCCAGATACAATCTCTGTATGTGTTGAGCTGAACTCTAAGACCGGGAGCGGGAGAGAAAGTTTCTCCTGGTTACTTTCTCTATCCTTGGGCACTCAGCCAACTCGGCAGTGTAGACAGTCTAGGAGCACAGTCTGTGTAATTCTATGTATGTTTCTTGGATAACAGCACTAATTCTGTTCTGGGTGTAGACTTGAGTTAGAAGAGATGCTCAAATTAGAGGATGTACATAAGAGGCATCTGCCCTCCTAGACCTTATGGATAACTGAGAAAACATGTTAATAAAATCATCGTGCATACTTTGCAAGGAAAGTGATAGAAGCTTACAGTTAAATGGTTAACCTAGCTAGGGAGTCAGAGAAGGGAGGCAATTTGACTAAAATTTGAAGCAAGCTAGAGGCAGACCAGGTAAAAAAAATTTGGGATGCACAACCCTAGCAGAGAGGAGAATCTAGGCGAAAGCCTTATAGCAGGAGTCAGTAGGCCATGTCTAGTAGATTCGTATCCAGTGGTTTGAGGGCAGAGAGTAAAGGCTAGTGTAGTACAAGATGAAACAGCTGTGAGATCAATGGGACTATGTGAACCAGTTAAGGACTTCTCCTTCCATGAAAAGCCATTGAAAGCTCATAACTTGAACACAAGGAGGCCATCAGGGAGACAGACCTCAGGTCAGGATCTGGTTGGAGCATCTATTCATTCTGGACCTTAGCAAATTTCTTTGTGCTTGGACTTCAGGACCCTTTCCTGAAGAACAGGCATCATTCCTACCATGCAAGATCATTTGGAGAAAATCAATGAGAAATAGATATAGTACTACTTACCTCAGTGTTTTATATAAAACAGATGCTCAGAACATCACCTATGTAAATTTAATGATAATATGTGAGACTGAACTCAGAGCCTTTACACTGAGATACATCTCCAGCTCCTTTTTATTTTTATTTTTTTAAAATTTCACAACTGAAGTCATGAAGTCTCTAAGTTACATAGGCAAGTTTTGAATTTGCAGTCTTCCCACCTCAACCTTCCAGAGTGCTGGGATTACAAATTTGTGTCACCATGCCTAGCTGAGCTTATAGCATTCTTAGCCCTTAATAATAGGACCAGGGCCTATGATTTGCTTTGTACTAGGAAAATAAAAACACTGAAATCAGTAAAGCCTACAATGTTTGAGATTGTCCTTTCTATCATTGGCTTTTCTTGGATAAGAAACAGTTTATTCCCTTCCCCTCCTTAAGAATTATAGAATCACTAATTATTCAGATTGGAGACTTTCACGTTGTTTGTGTGACTATTACTTATAGCTGACTATTCCTTATAGCTGTAAAGACTATTGTTTTCTGGGGTACTGATAGCTACTTCTCCCTCACCTCTGTTCCTGTCTGAGGAAATACATTTTCCTCATTAGATACAAGTTGAGTTTGCCCAATTCAAAATGCTTGGGACCAGAAGTGTTTCCAACTTCAGATCTTTTGAATTTTTAGATTATTTGTGCTTACATACTAAGAAATCTTGGGGATGGAACACAGGTATATTACAAAATTCTTTTATGTTTCCTGTATACCTTTATACATACAATCTGAAGGTAATTATCGACAACATTTTTAATATATTTGCATTTTGACTGTGACGTTTCACAGCAGATGGCATGAAATTTTCCATTCATGGTGTCATGTTGATGCTCCAGAAAAAGAAGATTTTAGAGCATTTAGATGTTCAAAATAAAGTTATTCAAGCTCCTTGAGATCCCCATCCTGCCCCAGCTAAGGACCGAGGACAATTCCAGACACAGTGCAGTGGGTCCTGCATTCCTGAAAGTGGAAACAATACAGAAGAATGAGACCAACACAGGATGCAGCACACCAGCAATACCCGCCTGGCCAGACTGCTGTCTTCTTTGGTCTCAGTAAAGTAGTTACTTTCAGTCTTTAGAATTAAAAGGCCTGCATCCCTTCTAAGACCTGCTCCAACTTTGTTCTTTAGCTACCTCTTTTTTTTTCTTTTTAACATTTTAGTTTGTAGCTATCTCTTCAGGCTGTTAACTCTCATTAGTCTTTCAAAATAAGCCTACTTTGATGGCTACCTTAGAGTCAAACACCCTAAGTAACACTAGTGTATAGAGTAAGACCAGAAAAATTAAGTAATAGCCCTTCACGCAGTGAACTGACTGATCTGTGTGCAGTCACTTAACTCCAAATCCAGAGCTCTTTTAAATATATGGCACCCAGAGATAAATAAATGAATACATGGGGGCTCTATTAGTAGGATAGGAGAAAACATCTTTCCTATCCTCTCTGACTTCCTGTTTTCCTGATAGAAGCAAATAAAATTCCAGCTCACACAAGGAGTGGCTTCATCTTGGCTGTGCCCGTGAACCCTGGCACTGGTGGTCTCCCCAGCAGAGCGTTCGTCTCCAGCACAGTCTCTTGCATACAGACTTTCATCCTTTTCTTTTCCTCTAGCCAGAGGGTGTGTTTCTAGTCCCCAGCCACTCCTTGTTCTGTCCTTTCCCCACATTCTATTCACACTTCTCGGCTCTTCTTTCCTTCTTTGTTTCTTTCTGTGTTAGTGAGGGCCACTGTGTCTTACTTCTGGGGAATAAGCTTGGAAGGAAAGAAATACAGTCTGTCTCTGGAAGAGCTCGTAGTCACCCAGGAGGGCTGGGCAAGTGCAGAGAAAAGCCAGGAAGTCCCAGTGTCTCAGAATCCAGGGAAGGCAGTCTAGAGGCAGGATTTTGAACTGAGTTCCTAAAGAATGAGTAGGAGATGGAAATAAGAAGGACAAAATGTGCATAAAAGCAAACAACGAGAGAGCGAGAGAGCACGAGAGAGAGAGAGAGAGAGAGAGAGAGAGAGAGAGAGAGAATGATACCCAAAACACAAGCAATGAAAGGGAAAATAGATTGTTAAACCCAGGCTTAATAAGTGTTTGCTTCAAAGGGCAACATCAAGAAACTGAAAATATGTCTATAATCCTAGCACTCGGGAAGGCTGAGATGGGAGGATCACAGATTCAAGTCCAATCAGCGTAATAGAGACTTAGTGAGACTATGACTCAAAACAGAAAAATAGAAATACTGGAATGTAGCTCAATGCGGAGACCTGGGTTCAGTCTTCAATATCACAGAAAATAGGAAAGAAAGACAGAGAGAGAGACAGAGAGAGAGAGACAAGGAGAGACAGGGAGAGGGAGAGGGGGAAACACACCTTGTAGAATGGGAGAAAATTTGTGCAATTTATATATCTGATAAAGGAATTTTACCTAGAGTATAAAGAACTTTATAGTTAAATAATTAAAAATAGGCAAATGTTCTGAATTGACATTTCTATGAATGTGATTTTCCTGTAGATGACTTAGAAGTACCTGAAAAGATGCTCTACATCATTATTCATTAGGGAAATTTAAATCAAATCTATAACAAAATAACTTCTACCCACTGGTATTGCTGTTATCAAAAGACAGATAATAAATTAGGCATGGAGTTACACACTTGTCATCCCAGCTACTTGAGAGGCAGAGGCAGGCAGGCAGATTGTAAGTCTGAAGTCACTTGGGTGATTTAGAAAGACTTTCAAAGTAAAAAGGGCTGGGGGTTTAACTCAGTGGTAGAATGACCCTGGTCTCAAACTACCTTATGAGAAAGAGCGAGAGAGAGCGAGAGAGTGAGAGAGTGAGAGAGTGAGAGAGTGAGAGAGAGAGTGATAGAGAAAGAAAGTAGGAAGAAAGAACAAAAAGTATTGGTGATAATATATGAAATAGAACATTTTATCACAGTTGGTGAGGAAAGAAAATGATAGAGCCACTAGGAACAGTCTGACAATTCCCACAAAAGTGAAGCACAAGGTGTCATATACCTTAGAAATTCTATTCCTAGGTATATAAATGTCTTAGTACATTTTCTGTTGCTATAACAAAATACCTGAGACTCAGTAATTTATAGTGGAAAGAAATTTATTTAGCTCACAGCTCTGGTGGCCTAAAGTAAAATATTAGGCAGTTTCTCTTGAAAGGGCTCTGTGACACATCTTAACCTTCAAGAAATTTGGAAGGGCAAGAGTATTTGTATAGAAGAGGCAAAACATAAAGTATGGTCTCGTGACCTGCTAACTAACCTAGTTCCATGTGACTGAGAACTAAACTACTGCTCCAAGAGTCAACTCAAGCCAATAAGAGAGCCTTAGTCTGTCTCCATGATACAATCACCTCTTAAAAACCGACTTCCCAACACACTTACAGTAGCAATTAAATTTCAACATGCATTTCAGAGGTGATGAACTATATTCAAACCATAACAATAAGAGGACTGAATATACATACTTTCACTAAAACTTGTATGACAATATTCATAGCAAGATTACCCCTAGTAACCAAAATGTGAAAACAACTTAAATTTTCATCAATAGACAAATGGATAAATCAACTTGGTTTATCTATATACCACGGACAACTATTCAACCATAAAAAAGAATTTTAAAAAAAGAATATGCTATACTATGGATGAAACTTGAAAATATTCAAAGTAAAAGAAGCCAGGTACAAATGATTCCATTTATATGAAATGTCCAGAACAGAAAATATACAGAGACTAAATTACATTAGTGGATTAGTGATTGACCAGGGCAGAGGATGAGGTAATCAAGAGAAAGTAAAAGTTATGGAGCACAAAATTTCTTTATAGATAATCAAGTGTTCTAAACTTTATCATTGGGATGGGTTGACAAATTAGTAGTACTTTTAATGTACGAATTATGTCACTTAAACATAAATTTTAAAGTAATAGATAAAATTAAATTTTAAGGAATAAATATAAACAACAGCCTTGTTAAAATGAAAAAAAAAAGATTACTTTTATAACTTGTTTTACCTACAGAAGGCAGCAGAGGAGCATGTTTAAGAGAACGCACTCAGAAACAAACTTCTGGGGTTTGAATTCCTGGGACCCTGGACAAATAATTTAACCTCCTTGGGGATTCTCACCGCCAGTCAACAGGCTGGCAGAGAGAAACCCCTGAGTGTCAGATGGATTGTAGAGACAGAAGAGACCCAACAGGAAAAAGCAGGTTTAGGTTTGTCTTCAAGAGGGTGCAAAACTATGTAGAAAATATGAAATATAAAATTTAGAAAATAAATTTCATTCTTCAATGACAGTTCGGTCTTCCAAGTTCATTTAAAGTCAGACATTCATAAAAATATAATGGATGGGGACAGATTTTAAAACCAAAATCTTATGGATGATCAGCCCAGGATTATGTCAGGTAGAGGAGAAACTTGGTATAAGTCCTGTCTTCGTTACTTGCTTATTGCTAGCACAAAATACCTGACATCCACGCGTTAAGGTGGAGGATTCCGAGCCGGGCAGCATGATAGAGGGTCATGGCAGAGGAAAAACAGTCCGTGACAGGAGGCAGCAAGCAGTGAGTCTACCTTTCTGTTTTATTCCATCCAGGCTACAAGGCTTTTGGATAGTGCCACTCACACCAGGCTGGGTCTTCCCAGTATTCACCTGTGCTAAACCAACCTGTGGGATAATTCAGTTACGCAACACCTCAATCCAATATCACACACCCATGATCCAGCCACTCCCCAAAACCCCACCCGGGAGTCCATGCAGGTTTTCAGGGACATTTTAGATAAAATCCCTAACAATCACAGACCTACCTCATATGCCTGCATAGCATCGCCATTGTCGTCATCATCATCACGATCAACAGAAGAAAGGCCAGTAGGACAGGACAAACTATTGGAGGAATAGGAATTGGAATTGGAAGAAAGGAATAAAGGGCAGAGCCTGAAGTCTCATCGACTTACATTAGTTTTTTGGCTGTGAAATTCACCCCATAAACCCGCCACATCCCTAGGCACAAAGAAGACAACCTTAATGCTTTAATTTCCCTCACTTTCTTCTATCCAAACATCAGCAAGTCCACTCGACTGTACCTCTAAAATGCATCCCTAATGCATCTCCAATTTTCCCTATCTCCACAGCTATCTTTCTAGTCCAAGCCCCTAGCATCTCTGTTCTGGAAAGCTAGAATGGCCCTGACTGGTATCTTTTCTTCCGCTGTGGGTATGTACATCATGCATTCTCCACCCAGTGACTAAGTGTCGTTCATGAGTCAGATAATCAGTTGGTCGTGATGGTGCTGGGGGTGGTGATGCTGGTGATGGTTACTATGGCTGGATGTTTTTTCTTCTATAACTAATATTGAAGCTTAGTTACTATTATAACAGTATTAAAAGGTGGAGCTTTGAGAAGTGATTAGGCCATAAGGATTTTCCTCATGAGTAAATCAATGTTATTATCAAGTGAATGGATTCTGTGTTATTCTTGATTGTTGATTTGATGGATTTGATTGAGAGAGTCCCATGAAACTTAGAAAACACACTTCTGAGTGTGTCTGGGAGGATCACAGAGCTTGGCTTTGGAGCCTGCATCTAGTTGCTGGTCCCTTCCTTCCTGGCACTCTTCCTGTGTGCCCTGCTTCCCAGCTGTGATGAAATGACCAACCTTGCTTCAGGGCACCCTTCTGCTGTGATGTTTCTGGTTTGCAGCCAGTTGACCATAGAATGAAGTCATCAGGAAAAGTAGATACCTCCACCTTTAAATTATGGGTCTCAAGTGTTTTGTTATGGGAGTGGGAAAGATCAACACAGTTTCTTTATTAAACAATAAATCTTGTCTTATTCTATTTTTGTCTATCTGTCTGTCTGTCTCTCCTCTTGCTCTCTCTTTCTGTGTTATGTGTGTATGTGTATGTTTCTTTCTCTATTACTCTTTGTCCTTCTACTATGATGATTCATCAGATTCAAACCCTGATCTTTTACTCTATCTGCTTGTGGCCTCTTTGCTCAGTGTCCCGTCCACTGCTGAAAATTTCCCACCTTGTTTCTACCCCAATCCATGCTCTGGTTGTCCCTTTTATTGGAAACACACTTCCTTGAGCCCAGTAATTTCCAAATGTGGCCTCTGGGCCAACTGCATCAGCATACTTGGGATCTTATTAGTACTGCAGTTTTTGGGCCGGGAAAGTATCTCAGCAGCACAGCACCTGCCTGGCAAGCACAAGGCCCTGAGTTCAACTCCCAGTACAATAATAATAATAATAATAATAAATATAGAATTGCAGTTCTTATGTCCCATCTCAGACCAATGAATGTGACACTGACTCTGGGACCCAGCCTCCCAATCTAGAGGTACATATCTTCCCCAGGTCCTTCCCCATGTCTTGCTTTATTTTTACCATAGCTCTTATCATAACCCAGTATTTCATCATCTGTTAAGACATATGTCTGTCTATTTTATCCATCTTTCCTACTGGCATATAAACTTCATTAAGTGACTGACTTATTTTCATGGTCCCATCTTTAGCACCAATTCTATAATCCAGCACACAGAAGTGATCCATAAGTCTTTGATTGATTGATCAGTTAATATGGGCAAATCAAGAGTAATTGGCTGGACCTAAAACAGAGGAAGCAAACTCAAACGTCTTTGATCTGGATAGATAATATAATGGAAAATTTGAATACAAAACCTGGAAGCAGGGTGGCGATGAGTAAACCAAGGGTGTTGGGTAATGGATCCAGATTTAATATTAAACAGTTGTATTGACCCAGAAAACTAATCTGTGAGAGAGACTCAGTCCAGGAGACAGAGATTTACAATGCTGTAAAAGTAGCCATGTCCCACCGGAGCATAAGCCTCTGAATTTACGCATATGTCTGAGTGTTAGATAAACTTATTAAGCCAGTGTTTAATTTCCCGACTTCATCTCAGGAGGGGAAAGGGAATACGGAAGAAGACACGTGGAGAAGTTTGGGGGGGACATGGGGAGGACAGCAAGGTACCTGTGCCCTTGGCCACCCTCAGGTGCAAATGTGCACTATAACAAGCTGAGGTTCCTGAGCTCAAGGACCGCATCACACACACACACACACACACACACACACACACACATCCTGGACAGCACAACAGCAGGCCTAGAAACCCTGGGTGTGGGCAGAGGAGAAGGCTTTCCCGCTACTTTGCATAACATGCTGGGCTAGGGGAAATTCTGGGAATACAGGATGGATTTGGTTGCCTCAGGGAAATCAGAGTCAAATTTTGGCCAAGATGCTAATGGCATGACAGCAGTCATCAAGATGGGTTGCAGTGGCCAAGTAGACACTCTCCCAAGCCTATTGCCTAGATAGGGTACCGTGTAGTGGGCACAGAATAGCAGAATACGCAGGCCATTTTGTGAGCTCACGAGAGATCCCCCTGTTTCCTGAGAAACGTCAGGGGAGTTATAAGGGTCACGTTGGCCAATGAAGTCAAAAGACATTCATATTTGCCTTCATGTGACAGACGAAATCAAAGACAACTATATTTGAGGTCATGTAACATCATTTGTACACATAAGTTGGTATAAAGATTAATTACCTTTATACACATAGCAAAATCTGAACAATTTCATGCTCTTCTAGATAGACTTTGCGTTAACATGGTCTAAAATGAACAGATGTTACTTTTGTAAGAAGAAAATCCTATTCTACTGTTTTAAAATTCTATTATTTTAAAAACACATGATTAAGCCGGCATAGTGGCACATGCCTGTAATCCCAGCACTAGGGAGACTGAGGCAGAAATATTCCACAAGTCTGAGGTCAGTCTGGCCTTCACAGAGAGACTTTGTTTCAAAAAACAAGCAATAAACAAACAGAAAAGATACATGATTCATGAGATCAAATATCTTCAGCTGTGACCCAGAAAAATGCTTTCCAAAGTATATCCTAAAATTGTGGAAGAGGCTCAGATCCATGAAGGGTGACCAGGGATCCTGTCAAGACTGAAAATATGATGTGGATTAGAAAAAGTCACACATCTAATATGATTTGGAAACTCATTGCAGGCCCCTCTACAGCTCTTATTTCTTTTAATCCTTGGAATTCCTATGTGGATTATGATTAGCTACCCTTTAGGGAAGAGAAACTTTTCGCAAACCCTGGGGGACCAGGTGAATGGACTGGTGTTTCATGATTGGGATAACATGCCTCGTTAGTAGTGGGATGGCCAAACCTGAGTTTTTCTATTATGTACCCCATAGTTTTTTGTTGTTGTTGTTGTTTTTTAGAAAAGCATTGTTTCCCAAACTCTGGCCAATGGAGAGCAAGATCCGCATCTGGCTTCGGTTTCCTGTGAGCATCCTGGATTTAGAGCCAAGGTCTGCATACACGTGAGCATTTCTAAAACGATGGCCCTCTCTGAGCTCTACACTCCCTCCAAAATGTGAGACCTGCTATTCCACTTAGTTTCAGAAAGCACACACTTTGAGCAAAATCTTCAAGATAGGAAACGAACCTTGAACATTTAAGGATGGTTAACAAATCATGATAAGTAGATTGAATTTCCTTTAAATTGGATATCAACCAAGTAGTACTATGAACACTTTGGTGACATTTTCTGGGGGTTTTCTCAAACACCAAACCATTTGATAAAAGAGGATGTGTTTTCTCAAACACCAAACCATTTGATAAAAGAGGATGTGTTTTGATAAACTCAAAGAGTATCTGTTTGGGAGATCATGAGTTGAGTGGGCTTTTTTGTGGCATGAGTTCAGCAGAGAGTGCTTTTGATTTGGGGACACTAATCTATTTGGGGCTGGCTGTTTTCGGCTTTGTGGTACGGTGTCTCTATAGCAATCAGGGTGGTATGAAAGGAAACTCCACATTTCCCTTTGCCATAGTTTATTCCAAGCTGACAGTGATTTCCCACTGAAATGTCCAGAATCCAAAAAGACACGAGGAGGAGGTTGACCAAGGCTCTCTGACACGTTACCCACGTTGTGAAAGCACATCTTCAAGAGGGAGCAGCTGTACAGATGACTTAGCTGTGGGAGTCGAGATGCTACATAGTCCTGCTATAACCCAACGGGTAAAAAGGACAAAAGCTTTTATGGCCCAAGGAGAGCATGATATGGCGGTAGCAGTTACTTATTTTCCAATAAGGCTATCAGATACAAATTAAGAGTCACAGAACTTAACGGATGACAAGGAGTGACACCTTCCAGATTCCCCTTCAAGGCGAGACATATGGCTTGCTGGAGACTGTTCAGCAGGTGGTCTCCCTCTGTCAGCTTCATCAGGGTCTGGAAACCTTGTTCCTGAAAGCTCCACCCTCCCTGGGCAGCCTATACTTACATATAATGACTGAGCAAGGCAGAGGCATAAAGAACAAGACATGATACTGTTTGATGAGCAGTCCCCATCCAAAGCCCCCACCGTGGTGACTAAGCCTTCATTGGGCCTGGAGCACAATGGTTTTTCCTCTTCCTCTGCCCAGACTACTGACCCATCCTTCCCATGCCAAAAACTGATTCTTAGCATCTTGCACTCAGTACAAGTCAAAGTTTTGTAGAGAGACAAAACCAGTAGGCCACAGGAGAGGAGATTTATTAGTGTGATTGACTCACGTGATCATGGAGGCTGACAGGCCCCACAGTTGGCCACCTGCAAACTGAAGAAGCAGAGAAGTCTGTAGCATAGCTCAGTTCAAGTCTGGAAGCCCAAGAAAAGGAGACGACAAAGATTCAGTCTGCAGTCTGAGGTGCAAGTCCTGAAAACTTCCTGAGAGACTTCCTGGTCCAAGTCTCCGAGCCAACGGCTGCATAAGCTGGAGTTTGGTGTCCGAGGGCAGGAGCATAAAGGATCCCACTCCAGAGGGAGAGAGAGGTGGGAAGACAGGGAGAAGCAAGGGCGCTACAAGGCAGGCACTGGGATAGATACACATTTTTATGTTTTAGCTCATAAACAACTTGCAGAAACCAAGGAAGCTTGGTGCATCTGACCTTCCCATTGAAGAAGGTGGCATGGAACTGTGCCCTCACCATCTGAGAGTCACACTAGGCCATCTTTTCCAAACATGGCATGTCCCTCTGCCCAGATTGCAGATGTTCACTCACATCCCCATCATATAGAGACAGTACCCAACACTCAGAAGACTGAGCATGACCGGATTCACTCACGTTATCGTTTGCCACAGTTTCAGTTACCTGCAGTCACTTGCAGTCTGGAAAGATGGAATGGAAAAATTATGGAAATATGAATAATTCATATGTTTTAAATTGTTCTTAGAAGTGTGATGAAATCTTGTATCATTTTGCTTCTCTCCACCTAGGATGTAAATCATGTCTAGCATGTCCATGCTGTACATATTACTTCTCCTCAGTCACTTAGGAGCCTTCTCAGTTATTAGAGTGGCTATGGTAGTGTATCAGTGATGCACAGGAGGTATGAGGGCATAGACTGTGGAAACACAGAATACCTCTGGTCCTATGCAGCAATGCTACAGGAGATATAGGAGAGCGCATAATGTATGTAGGGGTTTGCTATTCTCCGGCTGGTGTTCTTAACAGTACTCCTTACAGATAACAGAGGCCCACCGTACATTTACCCAACAATTTATCTGGTGGAGGTGAAGCCAGATTTCAAGCTGAATCTTCCCAATTCCAGAACTATGTCCTGTTTATTATTTGATATTGCCTCCCTAGGGACAAGTAAGTGACATAAAAATGCATTTGTTATTCTGAAAGTATTTAGATTGGATTTTGCCTTTAGGTGTCTAATTCTGGCAGTCTGGGGGCAGGAGGCTTGTGCTTATAGAAAGGAAAGGACGGTGGGGAAACGCTGATGGCATGAGAAGCACCAGCCTTCAAAACCTGGATTCTGCAGGAAGAATCCTGAGCATATGTGACTTAACATACATCAATTGGTGCCAACCAGTGCATGCTGACCACTCCCATATGCCTCATTCTCTCTAGAATTTTTTCTTGGGGTCTGGAGTGGGCCCACACATCCACCCCCACCTTACTAATAGACAACCCAACCCTTACTCACCCATTCATTCAACAGGTGTTTGTGGTGTGGCTGTCATGGGTAATACGGGGGCGTGTGCTCAGGATATAGTGGTGAACAAGACACACATCTTGTGTGGCCAAATATATATATATATATATATATATATATATATATATATATATATATATATAGAGAGAGAGAGAGAGAGAGAGAGAGAGAGAGAGACACGTAAGTAAGTAATTCCAATCACTTCTGCCCTCTCCACATAGGTAGAAGTCAGGAAATGTGTTTTGTTAGAATCATTCTTTCCTGTCCCATCCAGGAGTGTGTTCTAGATCATCAAAGAAGAAATACACATAAATAAGTCAGATTTCATCTTAATTGTTCTTGTTTTGTAGTTAGTCCTTACTGCAAGATAGTAACAATTTGGTCACCTCAGTACACTAGTGGTATGTACCTGGTATGTACTAGGCTTACCACATGTATGACAGCTTATGGTCATAAAGTGCCACAGGCCCCTCAATGCCAGATCTATGGCACATAATATCCTACGGTTGGTAAGAAGTCTGTTTGCTAATACCATAATGAAATACCTGAGGTTCAGTGACTTTACAAGGAACAGGGTCTTATTTAACTTGCAATTCTGGAGGTTTAAGGGCATAGCACTGGCATCAGTGCAGCTTTGTGGGGGTCTGAAGTGAACGGAAATAGGCGAGATCACGTATGCAAGGAAGAGCTTACATGGTGAGATGGGGAGCACATGTGTCTATTCTGGTCTCTCTTGTCTTATAAAACCATCAGGATTCACTTTTATAAAGTCATCAAAATTCTCCACCCTACTAACTTCACCTAATCTTAATCATCTCCGAAAGCTCTCTGCAAAACCCTGTAGTACAATTGTTTCTATGCTTTTAACTCCTCCCAGTGAGGAGTAAACTCCAGTATGAGTTTCACAGGAGATACACCCCACTGGAGCCAAAACAGAGCTCTGGGTCTTATTCAGATGCCCACATGTGGGTCCATCCTCTCCCTCCTCCAAACCTGTTTCTTCTTCTGGTCCACCTGACCACTCCCCACGTGTCTTTACACCTCTCTACCTTCGTCCTTGCATGCCTGTTGCTATTAAGGCAGGTCCATTGATGCTATTTTAATCCACCCTTCTTTGCTCCATCTCTGTTCTGTCTGTCTCCTGGATAAGCTTCTCTTCACTGGTCTTCTTGCCGCAGGGCTATCTCCCTGTCCATCTGTCCTGCACACCGGTCACTTGAAAACACAAAGCTCCACGTATAATTTCCAAACTCAGAATGCTTCCATGTCTCGTGGCACATAGTTTAGCCTTACAATTTTCTATTTCTGGACCCACGCTCTCTTCACTTTTCTTTCACTCTTCCTACTGAATGGGCCGGATCTTATGTCACAGTGTCTTTGCATGTGATGTTTTCTCTAAACTTATGCCACATCTCACTTCTGTTAGGACATCCTCATTATAGCCCTTGTGTGCACCCTGTCCTCAAGCCTCTCTTCTGTCTTTAGGGCTGAGTGCTTCCTTTCATTGTGACATCTGTCCCACTGTTACAGGACCAGTGCACAGGTCAGTCTTTCCATCTGAAAGATGTGAGCATCTGCAACGTTGCAAATTTGGTATCTACCACTTCACTATTAATGAACCTTTTTTAATAAATTAGTGAATAAATAAATGAATGAACAAATGAATGAATGAATGAATATGGAATCTGACACTCTACTTGATTCTATGATAAAGAAACTCTACTGCATATTTTATTCCCATCCTTGGGCCAACCCTAACCACAAGATCTTATCTGGAAGTCTGCCTCTGTCTCTGTGTCAATCTTTCAGGGGGATGTGAACCTTGGGGACCCACAAGTAAATCATTTGCAGCAGGGAACAGTTCTCGTTGGAGAGTGCAGCGTTTGGTCACTTCATGTACAGGCTGGCGACCCACTGAGAGTTTGTCTATAGACACCTTTGTGGGCAGCCATTCTATTTCCTGAACATGAGGAGGTCTTTATTTCAGATTCCAAACTTTATTGCAACTTCTGAGTGACTGCCTTGACCCCATTTGTAACCTCACAGCACTTACAGTGATTCATCTCTTCAGGAAACCCTGTCTCCCCTGAGTCTGTGTGAGGACATTGGCTCAGGAATGCTGGCTGCCAGTGGGCTTGGTGAGAAGAAAAACCCCTTGCCATTTGCAGTCTCCTTCCTCTGCTGCTGGGTTTTGCAGAGGCTCAGTAGAGCGAAATGGTAAGGAGCTGGACCCTGGGCCCTGCCCAGTAGAAAATCCATCAGAATACGCAAGCTCATTGCCTCCCAGAAGCTGTCCATACAGAGTTCCAAATCACTTGGACTCTTTTATCCTACTGGAACCAGTATTTTCAGATTGACAGAACATGGACACTGGTATCTTTGAAAGATGAAACATTTTGAAGTTGAGCCTCCTATGATTTTTAAAACTTGCATTGAATAACAGCACACACCTAGGTAAGTGCAGAGACTCTAAATGTACAGTGAATTGAGCTTTCTCACAGGCACATCTGATGCTGAATTCCTATCTAAGCTGCCAAAACTTGCCAAATCACAGAGCTTTTCTGAGATTCTATTCCTCAATTCTCAAATTAAATTTTTATAACATCAATCTTTCATAGAATCAGGGCTTTATTACAAATAAACCTGAAAGCTACCTTCTTCCCGCCTCCCTATGATTGCTCTGGTTCCTCTCTGTGGGCATTATTATTTACACAATAGTCATCTACATGCTGTTTGCTGTTTGTTTGGATTTGCTTATTCCCTTTCCCTCATCTGGAATGTCAGCAGAGGGAATTTGATTTACTTCCAAACTACAGCAGTGCTTGCATATTAAATGAAAACTTTCTGGATGAATGCAGACAGTGGTTTTGAGTACTACTCAAATGTTTTACAATTGGAAAAATGCCATTAGGTTGACTATTTTTTTAAACTTCCAAACAGAAAATAACAAATGTTGGCATAAATGTGGAGAAACTGAAACTCTTATGCTCTGCTATTGGGAATGTAAAATGGTGCAATCATTTTGAAAAATGAATTAAATTAAGTGGGGACTCACCAATGATTTGGTAATTCCACTTCTGGGTATATATCCCAAAGAACTGAATGCAGAGATTCAAAGAAATACTTAACCATCTATGCTCACAGGAGCTAACTGGTGTGAGTAACCCATGTGCCCATCAGTGGATGAATGGAATAATGAAATGTGATATTGACATGCAATGGTATATTATTTAGCTTCAAAAAAGAAAGAAATGTTGGTGCGTGCTACAGGATAAATGAACCTTGAAGA